>SSNS01001114.1:1447-52604 GCA_006937985.1 Aphyosemion australe
ACTAGCCCTCTCATTCTGTTGCTGATTACTTTCTTCACCTTGGATGTCTTTCCGCAGCTGCTCTCGTGCAATTCGTCGTGCTGCACGTGAAGTGTCTGTTGGTTTCACTGAAGTGTGCCCCAGTTGAATGGATGGTGCTCAGTCAGGGTCAGTCTCCATCATTTCATATGCTGGCTGACCTGTAATCAAATGTGGTTTGTTAATGTTGGGTGCAACCATTTCTCAATTGTAACTACTGGATCAGACATGCTACCCGTTAAACATTCAAGCGTAACTCTTCAAATCATATGAGGAAATCGCACATCTTGATAAATGTGTTATTGCACAATTATGTTTGTTTGTTTATTAGTATTGTTATTATTACTGTTATTAGTGTGACTGATATTATTATTAATATTGTTATTACGTTATACCTGAGGTAGGTAGAGTACTCAAATATATCACTTGAGTAAGAGTCGTGTTAAAAATATGTAGGAAAAATGCTACTTGAGTACCGAGTAACATCAGATATAATAACTTTCAAATTGTCATCTTTCAGACAAAAATATATAAAGTGGCGGACAAATTATTGTATTTTAAATACTAAAAATAAAGACAATATACAAAGAAATTGCATAACACAATGCATTTTAAGCAGAAGGAAGGCTTTAAATTACTACCCACCTACTGCCCTCCATGTTTGGCAGAGGTTTGTGGGATATGGCTCAAAACCAGACATTAAATAAGATCTATTACACAAAACAACTGTTTAACTTGCCTTTATGAAAATGATGCGAGCAAACACTCATGTGGGGAGCTACGTTATGGAAAGTTATGTCCTTCCTTCCGACAGCTGCGACCCAGGCCATTCGACGTCTCTTTGTTACCTCTCCTGTTTGCGGTCCAGAACCTCTTTTCCACGTAGGAAAGCTAAAAAATCTTACGTTATTATTAAGTTTTTGCTTCTTGTAATTGTGTGACCTGGAATGGCAGCCCTTCACACAACACGAGTGTACCATTTTCAACGAGTTCTAAACACTAAACACAAGCTGTAAACACACAAAGCAACCAACGCTTCTGTTTATACACGAAGCTCTCCCATCATGCAACGCGCCACAGCGCTCGATACGTCATCTGACAAAGACCGATTTACAAAAACAAAGCATGCTGGGAAATCTGTTCATCCAATAATTTTCATAGACGTCATCACGACAAAACGTCTAGTTTAGCTAACTTTTTAGTGGGGAAAGCTAATAAGCCTTAGTTCAGCGCTAATGTTCGGAGCAAGAGAAGAAAAGGCACAGGTGGCCGTATGCAACTCAGAACTTCCTTGGATTGTTGTTTTAAAACATTTGTTGCGTTTAAATTCAGTTCAGCCGCGCATCATCTGAAAATGTCCCTGTGAGAACAGAACGGGGAGACTGGATATCCCTCCATCACTTGCTGCGTAGAAGAAACACAGAACCGACTGAGTGCAGCTGCGTGTGTGTGTGCGCGCGCGCGTGAGTCAGTCGCCTGCTGTGTTTTGCTTTTTGATCAGGACATTGTTTTATTTCTTTCCTCGTGAAATTACAGCTGAAACTCAAAAAATGAGAATCTGGTTCTAAAGTTGGTTAATGTCAGCGATCCAGAGGTGAAACTAATCTATGAGACATACGTACTCACTACATACAAAGCAAGATATTTCAAGCCTTTATTTGTTATAACTGTGATGATTATGGCTTACAGCTGATGAAAACCCCATTAGAATATTACATGAACTCAATAAAACAAGGATTTTAAATAGAGAAATGTCTACAAAAGTATAGCCTACTCATATATGTACTCACTTGGTTTGGGTCCTTTTGCTTTTACCGAAATAATTAACTTTAACGTGATATTAACATTTTTCGAGCTTCACCTGTAGATGGGATTAATGGTTCTTTTAAGGGATTTGGAGTATCTGTTCTTATCAAAGACTCATCTAAAAGACTGACTCATTTTTAAACGAGTTTACAAAAAACCCTGTACAGAGCAACTCATTTTACTCAGTAAATAATCCATGAGAATAATTATTCTGAGAAAATTCTGATCAAAACTAATTAAAATCAAACATTACATCAATATATGTTTTATTTTTCGTAGTTTTCTAAGCTTAAAATATTATGAAANAATTATTAATTCCATCTGACATGTGTGGAGGATATTTAAAGGAACATGGGGCAGGATCTTTAAAAAATCTGTAAAAAATTAAACATGTATGTTCATTTTTTCAAAGCTAATGGGTGATGAAGCGTTATAAACCAAAAAGAATGAGGCCACCCATGTATCGTTCCATTTTCTTGAACAGGCTGTTTGCTGCAAAATGCGCTGCAGTTCGGTCACGAATTTCCCGCGCTGCCCTACGGATGTGGCGTCAATTGACACTGCTTGCGCGTTCACGACAGCTTCAAAACAGAAAGAAAATGTGTTCGACACTGCAGATCGGTAGGTGGAGCTAATGCACCTTAAGTTGCTTGCCAACCGTCAAACTCCAAAAGAAGAACTGTGGGAATGGATTCTACTGCAACCAGCAAACGACCAAGCGTGGCACAAAGGAAGTTTATTCAGCGGCATCTCGTGAGTCAAAAACCAAATATGGTAAAAGACAGGCAGGGACCCGAATCTATATCGGATACGTGATTGACGAATGGAGGCTGCTTCAACTATATCTGGGACTCAAAAAGGATGCTGCCATGGCTCATTTCCTAGTGAGCAGGTAAGAAACATTATAGGTTGTGTTTAGAGATGATATGACAATGATCTGACCTCACCGATGACTCAGAGAGAGCTAGGGTGCAGTAGCATTAGCTGTGATCATGCTACAGTAGTAGCATTAGCTGTGATCAGGGCTGCAGCGTGGATTGCTTCGCCGCAATATTGTCCGTGAGAGCGGCGGGGAGTTGCCTTTTCAGCGTGAGATATTGGAGGTGTGGCGTGAGAGCGTGTGAAGAGGGTCAGGTAATGGTATTTTTGTGTTTGTGTAACATAGCCGTCTGTGCACGCTCCCGTGCTGGGCTGCAGTTACTCGCAGAGCCGGGCGCGTCGCTCGTGAGCATTGTTTCTTTTTTCCTGCCCCTAGCTCCTTTAAGTGATCAGCCAGTTAAAAAAACCTACAGGGTGGCACCATAACTCTCTGCTTATCTGTGTGTGTGTGTGTGTATGTGTGTGTGTGTGTGTGTGTGTGTGTGTGTGTGCGTATGTGTGTGTGAGTGATCTTTAGAGCATTCATGGCAACTTAGTTTTCTGACTAATTTTATATTCTTCTGTACTGTTTTCTTTACTTCACTTAAAACGAGCAGCTAGATATCAGCAGTTTTTCTAGGTCTGTTGATGTTTTTTGCTTTAAGCAGTAAAATAAGCCCAGTTTTTGTGCTGGAGCAGGGAAACAACTAAAATATGATGGATATGAAATATTGAGGACCAGGGTTAGAGAGCTGGTGTAAAAAATAGGCGTCATTTTTTTTACTTCAAAAGCTGGTGGGCCAGTCTCAGCTCAAAATGTCCGGGCCGATTTTTTGTCCCAGTCCAGCCTTACCAACCTTGCCTGCTGCTGGTGGTCAGAGGGACTGGTGGCACCTGTGCTCGTCTTTGTCAGTGTGTCCCAGGGCAGCTGTGGCTACATTGTAGCTCATCACCGTCAGTGTGTGAATGGCAGTGTAAAGTGCTTTGGAGTCCTCTGACTCTGAAAGGTGCTATACAAGTGCGGGTCATTTATCATCATTTATCATAAATTTTCAACTCAGCTTAGACTTTAAAGTGCAAATAACATTTTACATTTTACTGAAAAAGCCTCTCAAGCAAGCTACATTTGGAAAAATAAATACTAGATAAATTGCATTTCTTGCAGAAATGCGTTTGAATGCTTTATTGCTGAATACGATAGCTGAAACTGCTGAATTGAAGCTAAAACTAAGCTTAATTGTCAAAATGTGCTGAATGTATTTGAAGTTTTAGGAGCAAAAATTGCTAAAAAGTTTTAAAAAGCCCAAAAAGTAAGTAGAGAATAGAGAAAAAAAATCCTAAACAGCAGAAAACTGAAATCTCTAAACATAGTTAAAAAACTGAGCAGCTAAAATGTTTAAACAGCTCATATTTGAGTATAAGTTGTTAAATTTTCACAATTAGTTGAATTGTGAAGTTAGCAGGATACGCTGAATTTTGAAACTGATAGCTGAGTAGCTGAACTGAAATAAGCAGTTTTCTGCTGCGAAAATTTAACGTAATTGTAAAAATGAGCTGAAAAGATTGAAAGATTTAGGAGCAAAAAATTACTAACAAGTGTATTAAAGCCAAATAAGTAAGTGGAGAAAAGAGAAAATAAATCTAAACAGCAGAAAACTGAAATCTCACTACACAGTTTAAAAAACTGGACAGCTGAAATGTTTAAACAGCTGGTATTTGAGTAGGAATAGTTTAATAGTTAAATGTTCACAATTAGCTGAACTGTGAATTTAGCAGCTGAAAATGATGAACATGCATTATGCTGCGTTCACACCGGGCTTGACGTATGCGTCAAACAACGCATACTTCGTGGCGTTTTGACGCCTATATATTTTTGACGTTGACGCAGCTTGCGTTGATGCAGCTTGCGTTGGCGCAGCTTGCTTTGACGGTTGCGTCAGCCCCACGGGGAGGGGAAGGGAGGAAAGAGCGCGTGCGCAGCTCTCTGTTGCCGGATGTTTGTAACAATGGCGGATCGTTAACGTTGAAAAAACACTCACCCGACACGCCACGTTCTCCAGCAACCTTCCTCCAAGCAAGGTCCTTTTTATTCCGATCTCGGTAGGCGTAGCAGGTCGGGTCATACAGTTCACGCTGGTTACAAACAGCTACGATCAGTTTGTCCTCCATAGCTGAATGAATTCGCCTTCTTCCCTCGCTCTGCTGTGGCGTACCAACTCGCGCTGTGATTGGTTGATGCTTGTAAAGTGACGCAGAAAGTTCAGCCAGCTGAAATTGCTTTGACGTTTGCGTTGAAAAGTATCAAGCTTTGACGCGCCCAACGCTCACAAAGCGACGCAGGGACGTTGAAGCAGCTCTGACGCGCCTTACCATAGACTTAACATTGAAACTTGACGCTGGCGACGCAAACGTCAAGCCCGGTGTGAACGCAGCATTAGAACTGAAGTGAAGTTGCTTCAGATGTCCGATCTGAGGCCTCCAACTTCTCATCACCATTCGAAAAGTATAGCACCGATTCGAAAAATTGCAAAAGCGTCAGCATCAGAAGGCTTTGGTGGTGCTGTATTTATTTTTTGTGTGCCTACCTAGAATATTTGTAGGAGAAATGATGAGATGATTTCTACTGTCTGGAGCAGAAAATGCCTGTTTTTTATGGGAGGAAAATGTGGCTGAATCCTCCTTCTGATGCTTGTAACTCAAGAACCGTGGCAGATACAGCTAAAACAAAGACATCCCATCGAAGCTGACATAAAAACCTTCTGTTTTTGAAAAAAATTACACATGAACTATAAAAGATGTGGTCGTAGCAGATTTTTCTTTAGAGAAAGTCATCAGATCCTGCAGCTGATCTGCAGCTTCAACAGTCACATTGGAGGCCTGGAACCTCTCATCACCATTCAAAAAGTATTGCACCGATTAGAAAAATTCCAAAAGCGTCAGCAGCAGAAGGCGTCGATGGTGCTCTGTGTGAATTTTTGTGTGGCTACGTCGAATTCTGTAGGAGATATGAGGAGACAATTTCAGCTTTCTGACAGAGAACGGAGCAGAAAATGCCTGTTTTTTATGGGAGGAAAATGTGGCTGAATCCTCCTGACGCTTGTAACTCAAGAACCGTGGCAGATACAGCTAAACCAAAGACATCCCATCGAACCTGACAAAGAAGTCTACTGTTTTTGGAAAAATTATCTAAAAGATGTGGTCGTAGCAGAATTTTCTTTAGAGAAATTGTCTGAAACTGGCAATTTCATGATCTGCAGCTCCAAATGTCAAATTGCAGGCCTCGAACGTCTCCTCACCATTCGAAAAGTATTACACTGATTCGAAAAATTCCAAAACCGTCAGCGGCCGAAGGCTTTGATGGTGCTCTGTGTGGATTTTTGTGTGCCTATCTTTAATATTGTAGGAGATATGACGAGTACAGTTTAGCTCTCAGACAGCGATCGAAGCACAAGATCTGAAAATTATTTGAATGGGGGCCAATGGGAGAAAATCAGGATCACTCCTCCTTCTGAGCCTCGTAGTGCAAAAACCGTGGCAGCTACAGCAAAATCGAAGACATCCTATCGAAGCAGACAAATAAACCTACTGTTTTTGAGAAAATTACACATCTACCCCAAAAGATGTGGTCGTAGCAGAATTTACTTTTCTGGATTCAGATCTGAAGCTGTCAGTCACAGTGGGAACTGCATGACCATATATGGGACAGCACAACTCAGCTGCTGGAAGGAGAAATATTTTAAAACCTTTCCAAACTAGTTAACGCTACTACCACAGTTTTTGGAGTACGTCCATAAATTATAGCTCAAAACGGAGAAAAATTCGTCAGCTTTCATCCAGCGCAAGTCTTATTTCCATCGATTCTACGGTTCTCTCATGGCACTTCCTGAAGTCGAGCAAAGTCTGTTTTTGGCCCTATTCTTTTGCATGGGGGACGGAGGAGAAAATCCTGAAATTTAAAAATCGTACCTCAAGTTTAACCTGTGATTGTAGAAAAACCGTAAAAGATATCAAGAAGCTGAAAAAAATTTGAAATAGTTGAACTTCTTTTGAGTTTGTTAAAAGTTGAATGAAGTCTCTAGGTTGAAGTTAACCCTGGCAAGTAGGTCAAAAAGATGAACGATTTTGTGCAAAATTGAGCGATTTTAAGCATTTTCCATTCATTTCAATGGGCTGAAAAATCGCAGAAAAAGCTGAATAAATCGGAAACGGTTGAAGATATCAATACCAAGAGATATAGCCGGAAAGAGCTGAACGAGCTGAACGGTTTGATACCAAATTTGCTGAAATAGCTGAAAAACTGTAGGAGGAGATACAGTTCAAAAAAACGTACGGAAACTGAAAAAGTGGAGGAGGAAAAAAAACAATACTTTGAATGCTTTAACAAGCATTCAAACTAATGAAAACACCAAAGATGGCCTTAGCATGAAAAAAGAGACAGAGAAACATTTTAATCCACATACTCGACTGAACGGCCTCTACATCAGGGTGACGGTCATTACAAATTCACTCAGATGTGGAATTTCACTTTAAATCTTTTGGTAAGTAATATGTTCTTGACTGCATTCATTACGCCAGTGGTTCTCAATTACTTTTGGTGAAGCCCCCCCTAGGGTACATAGATTTTTTCGCGACCCCCCCCCGNGGCATCTTTTAACATGACCATGTTCAATAGGGCTGTTTATACGTCACTACCAAACAAAAAATATAAATGAAACAAAAAGTAAGAAAAATCTAAATTTCTCTTCCATGGAACATTTGCACTGCTCCATTAAATAAAATCCATGTTTGGACTTTTTCTGTGTTCACAAATCAGTCCGTGCATGTATTCTGGAATCTGTTTTACTCTCCGTTGGGGAAGCTCCGAGCGGGGTGGGGGGAGGGGTTGGGGGGGGTCAGGTGCGGTGCGCCGCGCCCCCCCTGCTCCTCCTCCGCGCCCCCCAAGGGGGGCGCGCCCCACTAATTGAGAACCACTGCATTACGCCAACAACCTCACCAATAATTTGTCAAACTGACATGGAAGAAAAGAACGAAACAACAAACAGATTCCATGGAAGAGGGTGGGCCAGCTAAAACCCTAAAGAGCTGGATAGATAGACGAGGGGATGCAGATTCTTTTCAGTATGAATTAAGAAAATAGACAATCTTCCATCTGGGTCTCATTGATATCATCCCAGTTATGCAACTGAGTTAACCAAACTAGTTAACTCTCTGAAAACATCTGCATGCCCCCTCAACATCTTACCTTCTTCTTTGTTTAAAAATGCTTTTCAGTCCATCGGTCCTAGTGTGCTCTCTATAATTAATGCTTCCCTGGTTTCTGGTTAGGTCCCTGCTTATTTTAAGAACGCTGTAATCCACCCGATTCTTAAAAAACCCAATCTTGATCCATCTCTCCATAGCAGCTTCAGACCCATCTCTAAACTTCCGTTCATTTCCAAGATCTTGGAAAAGGCTGTGGCTAAACAACTCACAGCTGCTCTTGATGAACATAACATCTATGATAGTTTCCAGTCAGGTTTTCGTAGAGCTCATTCTACTGAAACAGCTCTTCTCAGGGTCTCTAATGACCTTCTGACTTAGACTCTATTAAAACCTGGATAGCTGGGAACTTTCTACAGCTGAACGATGACAAGACTGAGATCCTCATCTGTGCTCCAGACAAGCTGCTTCCCAAAGTCAGAGACTCTCTTGGTCAGCTTACTTCTCACACCAAACCCGCTGTCATGAATCTTGGTGTGACCTTTGACTCAGCTCTAACCTAGGATTCTCATGTCAGTTCTCTTATTCGCTCTTCCTTCTTCCATCTCATGAACATTGCTAAGCTGAGTCCTATTCTGTCCCGCTCTGAACTTGAGATTGTTCTCCACACCTTCATCTCTTCACGCTTAGACTACTGCAACTCACTTTTCACTTGTCTGAGCAAAACCTCTCTGAACCGTTTACAGATGGTTCAGAATGCCTGTGCTAGGCTGCTGACCAAATTGTCGACGCACACCCATGACACACCGCTTCTCTTCCAGCTTCACTGGCTGCCGGTTAACTACAGAGTTAATTTCAAGATACTGGTTCTGGTTTTTAGGGCCTTACATAGACAAGCACCATCATACATTGATGATCTTTTCAGTCCCTACACCCCCAGCAGGTCCCTGAGGTCCAGTGATCAAAGCCTACTGGTTGTGCAACGCACCAGGATAAAGACCAAAGGTGACAGATCATTTGCTGCTGTGACCCCCAGACTCTGGAACTCTCTCCCCCCTGAGCCTGAGATCAGTGGACTCAGTGGTCTCCTTTAAAAAGCAGCTGAAAACTCACCTGTTCAGGCTGGCTTTGGTGAGACTTGATTCTTCATCACTACCTTCTTTTCATGCTGCTGTTTCTATCAATTCTTCCTTTCTCAGGATCCCATATTACCTTTTCTTATTAATTTTCTTTCTTCCTCTCATTTTTAATTAAAAATTTTCCATTTTCCCCATTTTTAATTATAATTTTTGAAAATAATTTATATATATATATAATTTTACATTTTTTGTTCTTGTGTAGCACCTCATGATTTTTATCTTGAGAGGCGTTATATAAAAAATCCTTTCTTCTTCTTCTCGACCCTTTGAGCCCTTTGAAGTTTAGCAGCAAATTTCATGCCCCAAATATCAGTAAATACACTGCTCACAAAAATTAAAGGAACACTTTAAAGAAACTCATTAGATACATCAGATCTCAATATGAAGTTGGATATCTATACAAATAACGACAGGGCAATGTCTTAGGAACAAAAGGATGCCAAGTCTTTTAATGGAAATAAAAGTTTTCAGCCTACAGAGGGCTCAATTGTGTAGACACCCTAAAATCAGAGTGAAATGAAGATGTGGCAGGCTAGTCCATTATTTCAAAAACTTAATTTCTGCAACTCAAAATGCTTTTCAGTATCTTGTGTGGCCCCCACGAGCTTGTGTGCATGCTTAACAACGTCGGGGCATGCTCCTAATGAGACAACGGATGGTGTCTTGTGGCATTTCCTCCCAGATCTGTGTGAGGGCATCCCTGAGCTCTTGTACAGTCTGAGGAGCAACCTGGCGCCGCCTAATGGACCGAAACATAATGTCCCACAGATGTTCTATTGGGTTTAAGTCAGGGGATCGTGAAGGCCATTCAATTGTTTCAATTCCTTCATCCTCCAGTTACTACCTGCATACTCTTGCCACATGAGGCCGGGCATTGTCGTGCATTAGGAGAAAACCAGGACCTACTGCATCAGCGTAGGGTCTGACAAAGGGTTCAAGGATTTCATCTGGATACCTTATGGCAGTCAGAGCACCATTTCCTAGGCAGTAGAGGTCTGTGCATCCCTCCATGGATATGCCTCCCCAGACCATCACTGACCCACCACCAAACCTGTCATGTTGAACGACGTTGCAGGCAGCATAACGTTCTCCTTGTCTTCTCCAGACTCTTTCACGTCTATCACAGGTGCTCAGGGTGAACCTGCTCTCGTCTGTAAAAAGTACAGGGCGCCAGTGGCGGACTTGCCAATTCTGGTGTTCTTGAGCAAATGCCAGTTGAGCTCTACGGTGCTGGGCAGTGAGCACAGGGCCCACTACAGGACGTCGGGCCCTCAGGCCATCTTCATGAAGTCTGTTCCTGATTGTTTGGGTAGAGACATTCACACCAGTGGCCCTCTGGAGGTCATTCTGTAGGGCACGAGCAGTGCTCAGCCTGTTCCGCCTTGCACAAAGGAGCAGGTATCGGTCCTGCTGATGGGTTGTGGACCTTCTACGGCCCTGTCCAGCTCTCCGAGAATAACCGCCAGTCTCCTGAAATCTCCTCCATGTTCTGGAGATTGTGCTGGGAGACACATTAAACCTTCTTGCTGCAGCACGTGTGGATGTGCCATCCTGGAGAAGTTGGACAACCTGTGCAACTTCTGTAGGGTTAAGGAATCGCCTCATGCTGCCAGAAGAGATAATTACTCAAGCCAAAACTAGCACGAGTGGAAAACCAGCCAAAAAAGATCAAGAGGCAGAAACTTGAAATGACCTCCACATGTTAAACCAGTCCTGTTTTGAGGGTTTTGTAATTGTTGCCACTTTAGTGCACCTGTCGTTAAGTCCATGAACACCAATACAGCTGAAAGTGATTAACAATGCCCTCAGCTGCTTAATCAACCAGAAAATTATCAGACAGGTTTAATTGATTTCATGTCAGGCCCAATAAAAAATGTGTTCCTTTAATTTTTGTGTATTATCAAGCTGCACCTCTAAAAATACTGCAGAACCTTGGCTACAAGACCATGCAAATCTTTTAACATGCTCCAAACATAACTAAAACTACAGTCAAAAGAGTGATCAGAAATCCCTCTTTATGTATGCTTTTGCCACATTTCTGTCCTTAATGCTGCTAAAAATCAGAATGTACACACATTCTAGCCACCCATATGAAGCTAAGGTCCTACTGATTTAAAATATGTTTCTCCTGACTCTCTACGCCTAAGTTTCACAGAGATAGAAACCAGAGAGCAACATAAACAGAAATTGTTTTTTCCCAGCAGATCTCAAGAAAGTTTCTTACCTTTGATGTTTCACCTTGAAAAGTTCGATTTATTAATTTTATGAATATTAGAGATTATTTTCCTTTATTGTTGTGTTTTAAATGGATGTTAAGAGTTAAAAACTGTGAGTTTGTAGTGTATAGAAATCGGTGCAAAGTTTTAGATTTAGGGTCAAGGGTTTATGTTTATGAGTCAGTGAAAGTGTTTAGTGTTCAGAGACCAAGCCGTGGGATTTCTCCCCAGGAAGCGAAAGAAAAAGCAGTTGTGTTTTTGGGATCTAAAACGGGTTCTTCCTTGGCGATTGTAGGTTTATTGTTTTAGTGAAAGGGGAGAGGATTGATGCCTATAGGTAGCAGGGGAGAGACTTTGTGAAGCCAGTGTCTGGAATGCATTACATATCCGTCTCCCAGCCGAAAAATACCTCACCTCACAACATCGCGCTCCCCATGTGGTCCAACTCGCAACACGGGTCTCGTGTTACAGAGGGCTCAAGGAATCGCACGCTAACAGACCCAGGAATAAACACCACTGTGCTCAGATCTCAGAATAGTTTAGACGTTGTGCCAATATTGTATAGTTGTACAAAAAGAAAAACTTGTTTCAGATATGAAACTGGACAATTTATGGCATGAAAACAACACATAAAGACAATCCAGCATTTAAAAAAGTTCTAAAACTGGCATCAAATGTTTTCTCTGAACATTGTAGGGATAGAGAATATGGATCTGAGTAAAATTAGAGGCAGCTGCCCTCAGAAAATGTGACTTGTTAAAGCAAACAGTTTTTCCAGTTTGTGTCTTTTTCCAGCGAAAACCAACATTTGAGCTACAATAAACCAAACTTTTCCATTTTGTGTTTGTGAAATGCAGCATTATGCTCCAAATAATAGTTAATCCTTCAGTTTATATATTGTAATTTTGCAGATGAATGTGTCTAAAATCTTATTTTGAATCATTACATCATATGCAACCTGTTCAATAATGATAAAACCTTAAAGGTAGGGAAGATTATCCTGGAAAAAGCTGTTTAAGTATAGCCTGGAACGCCATCATATGGCGGGTGCTGCGGGGGCTATGCGTCGCCACCTGGGGCTCACTTGGGCTGGAGGTGGGGGCTGGTGGGGGGTTGAATGCCTTCTGGTCAAGGTGGGATTCCTGGGGTTGCTGGGCCAGAGCCTGCAGACCTGGTATGATGAAGATCCTGGCTGGTGTGAGTAGGTCTGGAATCTGGGCCTCAGCTTACGAGAGCCTACACCCTCCCCTGATGGGACTTTGGTATCTACAAGTAATAGGATCCCCTCATCATTACAGCTTCCCCCAATTTTAATGCGTATTAGACATATACATCACCAACCTACATGACCACACACACACGCACATACAACATTGGTCCACCTGTGGGTGAGTGGTGATGGTGGAGGCTTCACCTCTGCTGCTTCTGTCCTCTACCCTCTGTCAGTCTAGTGGAGCTGAGTATTTGGAGCTACCTGCGGGGTTTTGGGGCCATTGCAGTGATGAATGGATGAGTGTCCATGGGTTGGGGTACAGTCTGAAGGCCCTGGCCTGTGCTGTGACATGGTGGGTGGCTGGGTGTTGGGATCTTGGGCATTTTGGGGTGCCTGCTGCCTTGGGGGCTGCTCTGGTAATGGGGAGGGTTGGCTTGGTTACCCTATGCTTGGCTGTCGCTCGCAGGGTGTTTGGGTGGGCCCTTGTGGCTTGGGGTTCTCTCATTCTGGGCTGGCCTGTATCAGTGAGGGCGACGTGCTGGGCTGGGGACTCCAACTCAGCTGATGTACAACTATCAAATATATTTTAGCCAAAATTATATTTTCTTCTCTTTTTCAGTATCACAGATTATTAGTAGACAAAGCATTCAGATGCCTGCCCTCTATTTGAGCACTATCTGCAGACAGTTGATTCATGCCAGGGAAACCATTGACTACATGCTGAAACACATCCATAACTCACTAACAACTACAAAACATTCAATCTTTCAACAAAACAAAAAGGAACATCTGAACCAAATGCTTAAAAGTGAAATAACTTCCCTCTGAATGAGTCTATAGTTTCCCCATTTATTGCTTTTTTGTGGTTTACCCTTTGAAACTCTGGAGACCTTGCTTTTGTCAGCATTGGGTGGGTGCTGGTTTGCATTAAAGATGAAATGTTTCAGATTGATCTTTGCTGGTAGTTTTGCATCAATCGCTTCGATGTGCATCAAGTTCTGTTGCCAGTTGTTTAAGACAGAGAAGCTTAAAGCAGCAGCTGGATGCCAGCTGTGAAGAGCTTTGTGATAGGAAGAGATTTATTTTGCACAGATACCTAATTGTGGACCGTCCCCACCTTTCCTGACATTAGTCAAATTTCTTTGTACAAAAAGCTTTATTCTATAACAAAGTTACGCTGCACCTTCTGTTTGCTCTTACCAAATAGATTTTCTGAAGCCCTCTGAAGCTGCAAACACCTAACTACAAAGACATGATCATAGTTAAGCCTTTAAACTGTTGGCTTTAATTCCACTATTTACACAGTCGCTGGCACTCACAGTGTCCACTGCTGCTGTAGTGTGTGGAAGAGACGATGCTGGACAACACACACTTGGACTAAGCCCCGTCTGTGTAATGTAAAGGCTCTTTGTAATCCAAACACCCTCTCACAGGCTCAATCAGCGCTCATGCTGCATGCCAATCTATCTAGAAGGGGCCCAGTGCGATCTGAACGTAATCTATCAACTTCTTTTGGGTTCTGATTGTGAGCATGATTGAGCCTAAACACGTTAAAACACAGATGCAAAATCACCGCAAATTCTGAATGCAGCTGCGATTTTCTTCTTTGTCACAGGAGGGTGAATTTGTCAGTTGTTGGTAATCAGGAGATCTATATTTTCCCCAAAGAGCCAACAATCTGGTTTGCATTAGGCTGTCCGGGGGCCAAAAAAAATTACTGAATTCAGAGGGACATACCTTAGGAGTAGCATGTCTGCCTCGTCCACATGTTGCCTGGAAGTCTGTCAAACAAAAGACAAAAAGCATTTTTCTGTTGTTTTTCAAATGCAGTCCCCCTTTTTTTAATTGATCATGCCATGTAAGGGAGACTTTTGCAAAGCATCCAGATGTCCACAGATTTAAATGGGAGCAGCCTGGGTCTTTGTTTATTGGGAGTTATTACATTGCTTTGAAAACTGATTTGTTATTAAAGCTCTAGACTTATTTAGGGCTTTGGCATTTTTTCCCTTTTGACTCAAAATCAGCAAGATAGAAGGTTCTCAGTCAGGCGAGTTCACTTAATAGTGAAGAAATGTTGCATCTAAATCCAAAAACACATTTTAAAACAAAATAAATGTACCTTTATTGGTGAACATTTGCCCTAATTCTTGAATCTAGCCCCGCTAAGCGGTCTCATGTGTTTGCAGATCTGTGTGGACGGCCAACATTCTTGTGGGATTTGGTTTGTTGAAGAGTCCACTGGGTGTTCTATTCAACAGGACCAAGAACATTTACAAGATATAAAATATCCGTTTATGGAATAATCACCTGGATGTGTCCTGTTTGTAATTGTTATTAACGAGTTTGTATAATACTGTTTAATGAAAATTTACTGTATAGCTAGGAAGATTTAGGTTTCACTGTGATGTAAAGAAGAATTAATGTGCCATCCCAAAGGATCTGTGAGATAAATCTGCACAGCTTCTAAGAAACAGTCTAAACATCAGGACAAAGCTAAATGTACACATTTTTAAAGTCATGCATTCAATTGGTTCTTGAGGCAGTTTGCAAGATTGAACGGATCACACGAGGCTTGTGCATAATTGCCAGTTGTGCAAACTGTGTTAAGTGTCTTAAATGTGTTATTTTTATTTGTAATTTAGTCACCAACTCCTCCAGGTTGTCTCACGCTGTTCTCACTCCTGACTCATGAAAACTAAATATAGGAGTTCAAGATTTTTAAGATAAATTGAAGCATTTTTAAAATGGAAAAGGTCAAGTACAATATTATTAGTTGTTTTTTATTTATCACATTTTTTCTTTTAATTTATTTTCATGGAATCACCATCCCTCACTGACTTTTACTAAACAGCAGATTTGTGAATCTAATTTGTAAACTTGACTAAACTGCAAGCATCACCAGAAAAATGACCTATATCATTTATGTTATTGCTGTTTATGTTACTTATAAAATAATACATTTTAAATGTGTCTAATGGAAAATAAATTAATTTTTTGGGAAAGGGAGAAGTTTTTATGATTTTTTTTTCCAAATTTGTTCATAGTTCAGACCGATTAGACACGGCCAGTCTTTGGTTGCTGAATGAAAGGTCCCTAGACATTAGAAACATAGATATTATAAGCTAAATATTAAGTATGATGGGAAGTAAAGGTGTTATAAGTTTAAAAACTTAGTTAATAATTATCTGTCACTGTAAATATAGCTTAGCCTTTTAAAAACATTTTATTATCTAATGATAAAGAAAAACAGAAAAAAGACATGTAACAAGAAGATTATAAACAAGAGTAACTCAGTCTGTTTTTGTACAGTTTTACAATAATTAGTTTGGCCTGCTGGTTGATGAATTAACACACAGAAAAGCAAAAGAAGCAGGAAAAACAACAAGAACAAAATGAAAGACCAGATTACAATCATTTCTGAATATAATGATCCAGTAGCTTATCGGAACCAATGTTTTTCTTGAATATTTCAACAAATGTAAAGATTATAGATTTTTTTCTCCTTATTTTTGACCCTTAGCGAATTAGAAACGTACCATTTTTCCACTCAACCAAAAAAAAATAAAAATGACAGCACATTGAGCCGCTGTATGAGTCATCATTGCACATTCGGTTCTGCATATCTGCAGTATGAATATTTCCTTACATCTGAAAGCACACTTTGTTCCATTTGTGTATTTTTTAAAAAAATGCAGACATCTTATCTGTTTAGGATCTGTAGAAGGCAGCCATGTTTTGCCAGTGCATTAACCAGCACACTGGAAAAGAGTTCTAAACCTAACCACATGTGGAGATATCATACCAACGTGACATCCAGGGTCACTGCCATGAACATGCACAATAACAATATGACAGCATGTTGGCAGTAATATAAAACAGGAATAAGAATCATTTGGCAGGTATACTAAACCCACTTTATTCAGTTTAGCATTCAAATAAACCCGTCACGTCTGATTAAACCTGATCGGCTGCTTGTGGAGGCAAAATCAGCACAATCAGATCAAGGCTGGTTTAACCACAAATATGTTAAAATGCTCAGTGAAACTTCATCATTCTCCAGTTTTGACCTAAAGCGTTATCACCACATCTCAAACACTTTAAACGTGTCTGTCATACCTTCTCATTCCCAGCAGCCCAGGTGTCTATCAGCACAGCTCAGCTTCATCCTGCACCTTGAAATTTGGCTTTATTCTGGACCAGGAATGCCTGGTATGTCCACAGACACGCCCATCCTTCAAATCAACACGCACACACAGTCAACAATGCAAAGTACATGCCTGGACTTGTACTTATGGTTTTCCAGTGGCGGGTCTAGCTCGGATATAATCAGATACGGTCAGAACCAAAGCCTTTAGGTCCAGGTCCCAGTCTGCCTGTCTGTCACCGAGAGCAGGTGGTGCCTTCAAGTTACCGGCTGAGATTTCACCTCCGGTCACCCCACTCCTGAACTCACCAAGAGACTTCTCCTTTGTGTCTAGTGGCACAGAGGAATCATGTTGCAGCTTTGAAATATTCATACAGCGCCATACTTGATGAAAAGGTGCATTCTTCTTTCTCCCACGTTTTCTGCTGAGGAAGTGCTGAAGAGAGCCCCGCCATGACTGAAACCAATCCGGCCCGTGGATGCTGTGAAAGTGTGTCAGGGTCTGTGAGCAGCATCCCCCTGAGAGAGGCATACTTTCAAATAAGCACACACAATGCATAGAAAAGCATTCTTCTTCATGCACATGCACACACACATGCACATTCATGCTTTGCTTGCTGGAAATGATGGATGATGTGCATTAAATTCCCCTCCACTTTGCCGACCTTTTCCTCTCCTACGTCCCTCCCCACACACAGAGGGAATAGGTGGAGGTCCTCTTTATTTTCGCTGTCTCACAGGAAATGTTGAAGAAAAGAAAACAAGCCCAACATGTGGTGAACATAACGACTCCTTTCGGAAGTTTACTGTCCTAATAATGTGGCTACACATACGCTAAGTCAAACAAACCCCTTGAGTTTTGAAATACAAACAACTTACTTGCTCTTAGCTGATTGTTCAGGGTAAAGAATGTAAAAGCAGAGTAGATTATTTCTTGAACCTCATTTCAAACCAACTTTTGGGAACTATAGCGGCTTAAATTACAGAGCTGCAGTTGCAGACTCCTTCAATTTGAATTTACGACACATTTACACATCTTGTGTGAACGTTGCACCAGTGTTTCGTTGATTCATTTCACCTTTTAAGTTGAATTACCGTAATAATTGAACTTTTGCACCGTATTCTAATTTTTCGAGTTTCACCTGTACATTTTTATGGACTTCTAGGACTGATGATACTTTTGGTATGTTTACCAACAAGTATGTACAAATGTATTATTGCACTTCATTAAAACTTGTAATTAGGATGGGCTTGAGTCTGGTTTGATATGCATGCAATGATTGTGCAACTAATATGAGAGAACTTTAATCCTGCAAAGTCTTTGAAAATGTTGAAATATAAGCAGCACAAGAATGAGGCCGTGCGATTCATGAGGAACTTAGCCACCCACATAAGCACATCAAGACAATTAAAACTCCTTTGTGAATACTGTTTGACAATTTGTTATTAACAGCCACAGCCTAGGGAGTTACTGGCTTCAATCTTGTTGTAGAAGCTGCTCCTCTTCCTAAAGGAAGGAGGTCAGGGTCAAAGTTCATTGGATGAATGGGGTCTGTCATGATGCTTTTTGTTATGGTTCTGCATCTGCTTGTGTAAATGTCCTAGAAAAGGGAGGCTGCTTTTGGTCGTTGGACTTTGCACTGTTTTCTTGTCAGGCTCAGTGCGGTTCCCATACCATACTGTTATAGCAAAAGTCAGAACGCTCTCCACCACAAGAAACTGAAAGAAAGTTAAAACAGCTTCTCTAATGACTATTTTTCAGGCTGCTCAAATCACAAGATGTCTTATCGTCTTTATATCTCAATCTGTTTTGTAATAATCCACTTTTCTTTTTGTTTTTGCCTTTTGGTCCCCAACCCCTCCCAAAGTTGTCTCACATTTCTGACCTATGGGGATTAAAGAAGGAAAATAGTGGAGAACAAATTCTAGATGCCCTCAATCATTCAGCAATTTCTTTTACATTTCTTGTTTGATTTTTAGAGCAAGTTCAAAACTGCAGTGACACGAGAAGGCTCTGGAAACATTTCAAAACATTTTGGAAACTTCTTTTCAGTTCACAATTTGTCATTAATGATCACAGCTTATTGAAATATAGCGAAAAGTCAAACAGGCTCTTAGGTTTTTGAAATGCAAACAAAATTAGCATAGTTGGTCTTGGACTGTAAACATTGCAAAACACGTCTGAAAAGCAGCAGGAGATATGAAAGACATGACTCGTGACTAATGTAAAGCACAACAGTTGCATTCTTGTAAAATGAGAAATGATTTAAATACAAGCACTAAGCTTGATGTATGATGATGAGAGGAAACTGAATCCAGGCTGGAAGCCGATAGCACCTGAGAGTCTTCTCCAAAAGGTCTTTGACAAACTCTTGGAAGGTAACCGAAGTTTCAGTCTGGTTTCATCAGTCACCTTGTAAATCTGTGTAAGCAGATAGTGCATTTGTTGCACGGCTTGTCCTGAGTCTGTTTGGTAAGACGTGTCTACATTCCCGTGCATGTACACTGTATCCTCACAAAACCTCAGCTGTTATGGGAGGCGCTCGCTGTGTTCTTTGTGCACCGTTGACTCTGAAAAGCGCCACTTCAGTCAAATAAGCCTAGCCTGTCATTAGTGAGCATGGCATGGGCATGCTGTTTAACCATTAGTGAGGAGCACAGTTACAGAGCATCAGGTTCTTCCAAGAACAGCATTGCTGTGCCACGAGGGCAGAGGAAAGGAGAAGCACGTTCTGCTGATGTTTTTATACGTGTGAAAGCTTCACTCTATCTCTGTGTGTGTGTGTGTGTGTGTGTGTGTGTGTGTGTGTGTGTGTGTGTGTGTGTGTGTGTGTGTGTGTGTGTGTGGAGATTTTGCACTCATTCTTCTTTGATATGAGGAATTTGATGCTTACCCGACAAAAAACTGTTAAACGGTGCTTTTTGTCAGCATCCATACCTCATTCTACAAATTCTCCCTAATTTCAAACCACACACTTCACATTGATTGACAGCCTGCAGGACCCCGTTCACTCTCTGCAGCCTCTCAGCATGTTTCACACGGCTGTGGGCGATGTGGCGAGTACAGACGGACGCAGCAGTGACGCAGACTGGCCAGGAGAGCCGTGGAGTCAATGTCTCTGAATTACAGAGTACAACCGAAGGCATGCTGCTGCAGCTAAACCACCTCATTAGATCGTGGTGACTGCATTTAGCCGGCATTTCCCCCCATCACACATCTAGAGAGTCTGCATCAGACATGGTGATTAACTGCAGAGAAAACATGTCCATCCGAGGGCTCTCAGCGTGGCAACAACTGACCAAGTAACACTGAGAGTCCCTACAAGAGCAATAAACATGAAGTACTTTAACATATCTAATGTAACACAAAGACTTTCTAAAAGTATGTGTTAGTTTCTCAGTAAATTGTCTGAGTCATTTCTGATTGAGTTGAGTCTGATTTCACCAGCTTTAACTGGTTAGCATGTCTAGGCTAGGTGCTTCTTTTCCCCTAAAGCAAATACTTTTTAGTTGTGAGAAACTGGATTTGCCATTGCTTTACCAATGCAAACTTTACACACAGATGATTTTATTTCAGTGGGAAATGAATGTGTGTCAAATGAACTCATGGTCATGTTCTAGAAACCAGTTAAAGATTATCTGAGCTTTGTGACATCGTGCATCATCCTGCTGGAGGTAGCATCAGAAGATGGCTCCACTGTGGTCATAAAGGGATGGACATGGTCAGCAACAATACTCAGACTGTGGTGTTTAATCCAGGCTCAGGTGGTACTAAGGAGTCCAAAAAGGAACAAGAATGCCTCCCCCACCTTCATTGCACCAGAAGCAGCAGCAGCATTGATACAAGCAGGATGGATCCATGCTTTCATGTAGGTGACACCAAATTCTGACCTGACCATCTGAATGTTGCAGCTAAAATTGAAACTCCTCAAACCAGGAAATGTTTTTCCAATCGCATGTCATCTAGATTTGGTGAGCCCATTCTCCCCTGACCTCTGACACCAACAGGAAATTTTTATCCACACACCTGCTGCTCACTTGATATTTTCTGTTTTTCAGATAATTCTCAGTAAACCCTGGAGGTTTGGGTATGGGTGAAAATCCCAGTGGATCAGAAGTTTCTGAACCAGCCCATCTGGCACTGACAACCATGCCACGTCCAAAGTCCCTTAAATGTCCAGTTTTTCTCCATTCTGATGCTCAGTTTGACCTTCAGCCAGTCATCTTCACCACATCTAGGTTCCTAAATGTGCTGAGCTGCTGCCAAGGGACTGGCTGATTGGAAATGAGTGTAAACGAGCAAATGAACAGGTTTATAATAATAAAAGGAGAGTATATGATTACTTTTGCAAATATCAAAAGAGAGCTGAAAATCGTTCATGCATGCTCTATTTAAAATTCAACTAAAGGGCTGAATAAATTATGAATCCAGTTTATTTGGAACTACAACTCATCATGTGACTGCAGGATAAATTCCACCCATCACGCTAAATTTTTGTTGTTCAAGTCCTTTTTCTGGTGTTTGCATTCATTGGTTTTACCACACTTGAGGCGGTGTGGAGCTCCTGCCAATGTTTCCTTTTTGGAAACTAAAAAACCCCAAAACAAATAAAAGTTGAGTGCAACTTTTTCTCTTTAAGTGTGTTTATTGTTCCATTGTTGAAACTATTTTTAATTTTATGGCACTCTCAAACACACAAAAGCATTTTTATGGAGCTTCTGTTTAACACACTGTATTGTGTTGGGTTTTTTTTAACCATGTAATTTTCTGCAGCACTACCTCTTAACAACCCCACTGCAGTGTGTGTGGGTGGTTTTGTAGAAAACATGTAGTTATGGTGTCAGTGTCATGCTCGGGTCATGGATGCACCAAACAGAGGAGACAGAGGTGTTGGGAAAGAGCTCAGCGCTGCAGGCTACGTGACCCACCTCTGGAGCTACAACTCAGCTCTGCACAGACAGCTGCAGACACCCTGTCTGGATGAACAGCTGGCCAATATGTCTGGGAGAAGAGGAGGGGTAGAGAGAAAGGCAGAGGCTAAGAAAAAGAGGAAGTTAGATGATACATGGACATAAAAAAGAGAAATAGGAGCGTGGAGCAGGAAAGGGGGAGAAAAGAGAGGTGAACAGAGGTGACAAAAAGTAATAGACCAGGTATAATACATCCAGAAGCTCCAGAGAGGGGCCTCTCTGTGGGAAAAGAGGGCTGGAGGCCCATAAATCTGACCGGGACTGCCTGGTTCCACACTGGGTTTATTCAGGTGGCCCTTTCCATCAGCCTGTCTCGGCTGCCTGCTCCGTGTGCTAAAAAAGTGCCGCCTGAAGAGAAATGCGTTGAAGGGAAGGAAAAGAATCCCTTTACGGTTTTATGGTTTCCTCGTCTCTGCAGGCACGCTCATAGACTCGCTGACTTGGGCTATAAGAGGCATGACCCGTGTGCACAAGAATTACAACCTGATCATTACACAAATTTTTTTAAAATATTTTTTGTTGGTGGGGAAATTCTAGCAAGTCAAGGTTTCTTGAAAATTAACTTACTTGAAAACAAATGATTAAGTTGACCTTTATGCTGTTTGAAACATTTAAAGAATTTCATCAACTTCATAAACTCCAATAAATAATAAACCTGCATTCTCCATTGGTTTTTCTTGTTTAATACACAGCATAGCAAAGTTTTTTTTACCTCGAATTACTGACCGTTTTGGCGTCACACAGTCGCCATTTTCAGAGCCTCGCCGGTGTTGACGGCGTCACTTCCGCTGTTTTTGTCGCCGCCTACTGCCCGCGCCTCTTCCGGTCAATCACCACGTCCCATAAATGATCCAGCGTATTAACAGTTACTACTACATCTAAATGACCATCAAGTAATGGACATTTTTCAGTCTGGGTTTAGACAACAGCACAGCACTGAAACTGCTCATGTTCGTGTGTTTAATGACATCTTTCTGGCTTTGGATTCAGGGTTCCATGTGGTTCTGGTACTTCTGGATCTATCAGCAGCCTTTGACACGATCGATCATAACATCTTGATCTCTAGACTACACACTTGGGCTGGCATTTCAGGTTTGGCCCTAGACTGGTTTAAGTCTTACTTTTCTAACAGGTCCCTCAGGGTCATGCTGGATGACTACTCATCCCAGTCAGTCTCCCTTCCCTGGGGGGTCCCTCAAGGTTCCATCCTCGGCCCGTTACTGTTCTGCCTTTATATTCTGCCCTTGGGAGCCATTCTCAGACAGCATGCTGTCTCATACCATCTATACGCAGACGACTGCCAAATCTATTGTTCATTGAAACCCACTGACTCCACTAAACCTCTGTTTGATTGTCTTCATGATGTCAAGCAATGGCTGGCTGAGAACTTCCTTCATTTGAATGACTCTAAAACAGAGGTAATTGTTTTTAGTCCCGCCAATGTTAGAGCAACCCAGCAACCCGACCTCCACTATCTGTCTCCTAATGTCACTTCTACTGTTTCCAACCTTGGAATAAAAATGGACCCGGTTCTGAAGATGGAAGCTCAGGTCAATAGCACAGTCAGGTCCTGCTTTTACCACCTCAGGCAAATTTCTAAGTTGAAGCCCATCCTGAGTGCCCGTCTTCTGCAGTCTGTGATTCACGCCTTCATCACTTCCCGGCTAGATTATTCCAACTCCTGCTTGTACGGCATTAGTAACGCTGCTCTGTCCAGACTTCAGCTCGTTCAGAATTCAGCAGCAAGGTTCCTGACTGGAGCTGACAGAAGACAGCACATTACACCCATCCTTAAATCACTTCACTGGTTGCCCGTTCAGTTCAGGATCAATTTCAAAATTCTGCTTCTTGCATTCAAATCGTTGAACAGTCAGGCCCCTCCCTATCTGAGCGAACTCCTCCATTTCTACCACCCTCCTCGTGCTCTTAGGTCTGAAGATCAGCTCCTTCTAATCGTCCCTAAGGCACGTTTGAAGACCCGTGGGGAAAGGGCTTTTTCTGTCTGTGCCCCAAAACTCTGGAACTCATTACCTCTTCAGGTTAGGCAAGCGCCCTCTATCGCCGTTTTTAAATCACGCCTGAAAACCCACTACTTCTCCCTGGCCTTCAACTCCCAAACCACAAAGCATTAACTCATCCTTAAGTTCTTCGACCTTGTTGATTTTAAATTTGTGTTTTTTATACTTTGGTTTTTAATCATTCTATTGGTTTTAGTTTGTTGTTCTTTTAACTCTTTTAACTTTTTTGATTTTTCTTATGATATATATGACTATTTTAGCTTGTGTTTTTTACCTGTTTTTATGTGCAGCGCTTTGGTCGGCTGTAATGCCGTGTTGAAAGCGCTCTACAAATAAAGTGGTATGGTATGGTATGGTAACTCCTTCATCCCTATTCATGGTCCAAGGTCCACGTCTCCTTATCTCGATCGTTTCTTTTATCCATTTTCTGTACTTTTGTTGTTCTGTTGTTATGATCTGTGTACTGTCAGTCCATTATATGATTTTCTCCTGTGCAGCGGTCTGTTATGGCTGATTTCTTTATTGTGTTGTCTGCTTCTTCTTTGGCTGCTCTCGTGTGTCTTCGGCTTGTTTCTTTTTCACTTTCTCTTTTGTGTCAACACCAGCGAGGCTCTGAAGTTGGCGACTGTGTAACGCCAAAACTGTCAGCAATTAAAGTTAAAAAATGTTGCTACGCTGTGTCTTAAACAAGATTGAAAAGAAACACAGAAAGAACATAACAAGGAATAAACCTGCATTCAAAAGCAGACTCACACTTACCTCTTGCACATAATATTTCACTATATCATCCATGTTTATCGTTAGAGACCCTTTAAAGGGACACTAGTCAGTTTTGGCTTGTTATTAGCACCCCCTAGTGTTCGTTGGTGAAACCGAAAGTAAAACTTATCTCTCCTCGCTCTGCGTTCGTCTTTTTAACACCTTAATCTAACTGCTGAAATGTCTCCTCAGCCTTAATTAGTTCCTACGGGAGTTATTCATCACTAAGTTAAACAAATCAGCTGTGTTCATGATCTAAAACATGCAGGAAACGAGCAGGAACCAGACTGCAGAGCCAGGTAGGTCAAGCTGAATTTTCTCTAAGTCTCATCGGAATAGAGCGGCAACTGTGAAGTTGCAAGTGGAATATTCTGACCACAGGGGGCGACAGGGGCTGGGTGGCCTTTCATTGACCCTGTAAAGGGTCATTTTAGCACATACTGGCTTAATAAAATGATTTAAAAATATTAAAAAGTTGCAAAGTATCCCTTTAAAAGATACATTTTCTTACATAAATGGGACAGCGATCTAAAACGTCTGCATCACACTGAGCCCAACTTTATTAGACTTTATAAAAACCCTTACTGGTTCAGAAATAGGATTTTCTTTCCACATGAATCTGAAGTGCTGCATCCTTGAATAAAAGATGTCCCATACGAGGTAAATCTGGCAAAATTCCACCTGTCAGATTACTTGGTAAATGGTCTGTATATGATATAGTGCCTACTAGGGTTCTACAACCCCCCAAGGCTCTTTACAACACAGTCATCCACACATTCACATGCTGCCCTGGGACACACTGACAGATGCGAGGCTGCCGAGCACCAGCACCACCGGTCCCTCCACCTGCAGGCAAGGTGAGTTAAGTGTCTTGCCCAAGGACACAATGACTGCAACTGATAGGGCTTGAACCCACAATCCTCCAGTTGCAAGGCAGGCACTTAACTCCTCTACCACTGTCGCCCTTCATTAATCTGATAAAAATCTGAAAACTTGAAGGTTACCAATGCAGCTACTGCCTGAAATTCCAACATCAACATTGTAAAAAAAACCTCACCGAAGAAAAGTTTTTTACTTTTTAATGTATAAGAAGTGAAAAAAGAGACAAAATCAACAGAAAATGTTGAAGTTTCCGCCAGTAGCTCATTAAGGTCTCCATGGTGACAACATGCCTTTGCACTCCCTGACAGCTAACATAATGAGAGGCAGATCAGAATGTAACACAAAAGAAAGTCTCAGATCTCTTCTGTGAAAACTAGAAATGCTTTAATGACATGTTTGAATTTATAAGTCAGAGATATAAAAGTCAACCTCATTTCTAACTTTTTAGCTGAAATCTGTTGTTGCTTGGTTGTGAACTTGCTCTGAGTGGATTTTAGATGCCAAAAAAAAACCTGATAAAGTGTCTAAAGTCATTCTGAAAATAGCCTTGGTGCCTCGTGTGTTTCAGTCAGACCTCAGCTTACCAGAGCAGAGATTTAAACCTACAACCACCAGCCAGGAGCTGAATACTCATTAGACTGCTGAGTTCAATTGGGGATTTTTCAGCTTGCACCACTGGAGCCAGAAAATGGCCTCTACATGGCAGAGCTCCAGGAACGCTGGCCTAGTGGGCAGGCTGACAATGGGAGAAGATGTGGAGGATCGGAGAGGAGAGGCAATGGAAATCAGAGTCCTCACACATGAAGAAGTACTGCCCCTCACACGCTCTGTGTTCAAACACTTCTGGAAAAAAAATAACACAAAACATGTCCCATAAAAATGCGGACAGTGGGAGACATGCTTTTCCACTTTATCTCCTGTTCAGAGGAGAATGTGAGCTGTTAAAGGCAGGCTTCTTTTCTGTTTGACTGGGGATTTATTTTCACAGCTCTTTGGAGGGAGGTCACTGTTTGGGTGAATTTGAAACATTTGAAGCATCTGAACAACCCCCCCCACACACACACACAAACACACCATCACTACTCTGTTCCACATTAGAGAAATGGCCCGTTCATTTGGGCCTGTCAGGCTGTATAATGGCCCTCAGATCATGTCTGCTTACGACTCGTCAGACTGGGTCACACAAACACTCCAACCCTTGATCTCATTATGCAATTTACTTCTCTTCCTTTCACAAACTCTGTAAACGTAAGATCTTGTCTTACAAAAGGAGATTAGGCTAATGGAAAACGGCTACACATGAGATACCGCGTGTGTTTACATAAGTCAGACGTTCCTTTTTTCAGATGAGCTTTTGTTTTGGTCACTTCCTACATGAAATATTTTATTCATTGGCCACGGAAAGATCTGTGAAGATTACCCTGACAGAAACACAATGGAAAGGAAGGTTAGTTTTTCAGTTTGAGAAGAGGGGAACAATATTGAGGAACAATTGAAAGAAATTCTATAAAACAAATTTCAAAATAAAGTCAGTGTTGAGAAAAAGAAAGAAGTCTAGAAAAATGCCAAACAAAGTCATAATGTTGGGAAAGAAAATCTAAATTTTGAGTAAAAGGTAAAATTTACATAGCACCTTCTAGAGTTCTCCAACCCCCCAAGGCACTTTACAACACACCAGTCACTCACTCAAAATAACTCTTTTCTCAGCATTTTGACTTTTTAACCCCAAAACTGACTTCAGAATTGCCTCAAACACGTCGCCTTAAAACTCTGACTGAAACCAACAAGAAAGCATTCTTCACACTAGTGTCACATGAGAACATCGTATCTGAATTCAAACGTTACTCCAGAGTCCAGAAAAAGGAACAATCCATCACCAGCACCATTGCTGCTGTGTTGAGTTATCCACATTAACTGCCGATGGCTCCTTTTATCTACGGAGACCCTGAACTCAATCACACACATCTACTCTCACGTTACATCAAGATTGGATGTTTTGATCCAAGTGATTCCAATCTGAAACAAATCTATTGAATCCGATCCACCCAGGGTAATTACATTTGACTCAACTGTTTTTCTTCATTACTCCCTAGCTTGGCTGCTACTTCATTTGCTTCGAACCAAGAAGACGCAAAGATTTCAAACAATATCTGTTTCAAAGTGACACACACATGCAGACACATTCATACTGCAATAACAAAAAGACCCATAAATATTGAGGCCAGCTGCTACTGTGATCCAGTTTAGAGCCCAGAACTAGGACAGGTATTCTCAGACTCCTCGGGTCTCACGTTTTGGACTGTGAGCTTGTGCGACCTCTAAAAGACAAAGATGCTTTAGTTTGTAGCTTTCCCAGTCAATTTGAAAAAGAAGCAGATTTTCCCCTGCTGATAATAAAGTTGGATGGATTGTCCACTGCTTTGGTCCAAACATATCTAAGCATCCGCAAGACGAATGGGTTCAAAACTCTGTTTCAACTTTTGAGCACACAATAAATCCTATTATTTGGAGGTGATTCCAGCTTTTCGTCAAATAATATCTCTGCATGTGGTTGAGATTTTTGGTTTATAATAAATATTTTTTTAAAAGATTACATCTGCATGTTTCCGTTTTTGACGATTTTACTGAATATTAAATTACACTTTAAGTGAGCTTATAATGAAAGCTTGTGAGGAGCTCTGGATTTGAGTGAACAGAAATAAGTCTGAGACAGAAATATGTTCACATGTGTATCTGTGACCTTAGGGTGACACACAGGCTGCAGGGTCAGTGAAAGGGTGACATGTCGGAGGTGTTTGTAGTCACTGACAGGTGTTATTCTCTCTCTAGGTGAGAGAGGCATGATAACAACGGGGAAAGGATAGAAGTGGAAAAAAAACTGGTTCTCCAGGTCATCACAACCTTTGACCCTCAGGTTAAACATCTGCATCCTCAGACAAGGACAGGTCATATTGTTTTGAAAGACATGGTTTCTTTTCCACTGTTCAAGATAACACATTGAGTTTATGCACCAATATTTGTAAAATTTCTGTTGGTTTGAAATCAGCCCACATGGGATCAAAATGAGGTCAGTTTCCCAGCTGCCTGGTTCTACTGCATTGACTGGACCTTCTTTTTTCCATTGATTGACAGATCCTTTACTTCAATGGATCCAGACATTTGGATTTAGTGAAAACTCAGTGAAAATAACTGATTCATGCTCAGATTGAACCTTGGAAGTTTTTGTCTCCCTCCTGTGGAGGCGAGTAGAGAAATAAGTCAAATTTGGATTTGTTTAGCAAAAATATAACAACTTTTACTGACCAGAGCACACAGCACTATGTGGGAAATATCAAAACAGTAAATACTCCATTGGTAAACATAGGAAAAAAGCACTAAAATAATATAAAAACATCACAAATGCATTCAAATTTAAAAAATGAATAAAAAAAATGTGATTGCAGAAGAAAAATAAAAATACCCTTCTCTACTAGGACCAACGGTTATTCAAAAATAAACTTCATTTTGGAGCAAAAATGTATTAATAAAATCAGTATTTAACAAAATAAACACCTTCTTTTCAGACTGCTAAAAGGTGATCCCAATAAATACAGATTCTTTAAAAAATCTCTGGTTAGAAATAAAACTTTTTATATGTATATTTAAAACATTTTTGTGCACGCTAAAATGATTTTCTATTACTTGAGTAAAGAAGTAAAGTTCCAGAGAATGTCATTCATCAAATTATCAGCTAAACCCAAACTGGCTTTAATCCCTACGTGTGTGTTCAATCCCAGTCTCGCTCTGACAGAACCATTCAGTCACCTCACAGAAGTGGTGACAGAGTCCATTACGTTATATAAGAGAGGTTCAGCTTCACTTCAAGTGGGGTAATTAACAGCACAGTAAGTGCACTTGGCCTTTTTTTTTAATTGAGCTGAAACACCATTTACCACGTCTCACTTTTCAGGTTTTTTTAATTCTTTGCCAGAATAGAAAAGGCTACTGACAGTGATGGATGGAGGTTTTGCCTTTAGAGAGTCTTACATCCCATCTCCTGTTAAAACATTGTCTGGTTCACCTTCTCACTGCTTTAACACTAAATCTTGGTACCATTAAGCGTGTAGGTGCACAGGTTTTCTGTTTTCTACAGCTGAGACTCTTTCTCTTACCAAAAGTAAATGTCAACACATGAGCTATTTAAGTAAGTTACCTACAGCACAGTGCAGAGCTTCATCACTCTGTGGCAACATGTGGTTTGAGTCTGTGTTTATGTACATTGTGTCTGGATTTATGCATCCACAGCTGCCTCACTTACTCTCACACAGAGACACTTGTTTTACTTATAATGCCACGTTTTAGAGCACATCCTCAGCTGCTACTGATCTGCAGTACCACCAAAGCAGCAGAGAGGGCCTCAAGGTGGCTCAAGAGAGGAGAACTGTGGAGTTGTGACAGGTAGCTTTTTAGCCATCTGAACACATGCTGGAGACTGATCAACCCTGGCTGGGTCACCTGGATGAAGGTATGTTGACAAACCCAACAAAACCAGTGATTCCAGGAACATCACTGAAGATGTGGCGAGATGCACATCAGTGGATGTATTTAAAGACCAAATTCACATTTTTCATACAATTAGTGCAACACAAAGCGCTGTACAATTAAAAACAACCACACAATAGTCAATTTCCCACCCCTCCCCCACAGATCAGCATAATGCTAATGGTTAGCTCTGCTCTCTTCTTAATCAGAAGTTTCAGTGTCTGTATAAACCAAATCATGTCAGATTCCACCAATCTGTTCTGTGGGGTACCACAAGGCTCTGTTTTGGGTCCACTCATGTTTTTACTAAATATACACCCTATGATAATTGATTCTTTTGATAATGTCTCCTATCACCTATATGCATATGACATTCAGTTATGCTGCTCCATTAAGGATCCTGAGTTCTATAAATTGGCTCAATTACTAGAGTGACTATCAGCGATCCCTAGCTGGCTAGAAGATAACTTCTTCCTGAGATAAGTGCTATATGAATGAACTTTACTTACTTACTCTCTCCTGGACGCTAAATTAACACAGCCTTCCTCATCTCGAGCCAAGATGGGCGAGTCCATTAATGCTAATTTGACAATATTGACGTTCAATTGACAGGCTTTTCTAATCTGAGCCTTTCCCCATCTATTCTCTATTGGCAGCTAATGCAGGAAATAGGGGTAGAAGACTATTTTCACATTTAGCCTGCATGTTAAACTCAGAAAAATGCATCATATTTAAAAATAACCAGTAAAAAACGGTTTATCAGTGAACTTGGTCTTTAAACAAGTCCCACTTTTCACTAGAGATGTATGTTTTTCTGTTATGCTTCTTTTAAATCTCGTTTTGCCTGACCTGAAGAGAGAAAGTCATAAATGCACATGCTTGAACTCCACCTCCAGCTTGTCATTTTTTCCAGTAAAGCTGCTTTCCTGTGGGAACAAACCATTCCAACGCTGGACTGTCATTTCTGGTGGAGAAGGACATTTACTGATGGGAGTAATTCCGTGACGCCTATGCGAGGTCGTTGTTGTGATGTACCTGTCAGAGAAGCCAAAATCAGGTGTCAGAGTTAAACAGGGAGCGGTAGGAGATGTGGAGGACCAGCTGTGAGGGAGTTTAAGTGGGGCAGACCTGGAGGTTGGGGGTGGATGCTGGCAGCAGACAGCCTCCACACAAACACCAGTCCATCACTTGCATCAAGACTAGGATCAAAGATGGTTTCTTCTCTTCAGAGGCAGTGCCAAACAGCTTCACATCAAAGACCAAATGACCTCATGGGCTCTTGCATGGTAGCCAAATCAGGGAGGAGAGAGAAGGCCAAAGCATCAAGGACACAGATGGGAGGATGTGGGGGTGTTATAGTTTCTAGAATGAAGGATTGATCGAATGCTGAAGTCATGTGTAACTGCTGAGTCAGTATTAGAATTATTAAACTGACTAACAAATGCAATACTAAAGTATTGAGTGAAATGTTCATATTAAATTAATTCTGCCTGGTGATACCTTAGCTACCTTATTGCACCACACCAGGGCACTTCTGTGTGATTCGCTAATAGACAAAATCTCTCATGCTGAAATGAGTCAACCTCAAAAGAATGCCCGCCACTTTTCACAATCAGAGTGCAATGCTGGCACCAAATAATACATAAATATGTTTGTTATGAGCTTTTTTGTAAAGCTGTAAGTGTCTTTGTTTGGTTTGCATTTGGATTGTGCTACTCATCTAAAATACATAAGAAGCTAATCAGTTCAGAAAAAATTTCACTCCCCTCCTTAGAGTCCATAGGACAGATAGTAATAAAAAGGCCTCAGAATGGTCAAATATCTCTCTCTTTCTACTTACACTCACAACTGGATGAGAGAAATGTTTTATTTTAGTCATTTACTTTAAAGGGATATTCCACCCAAAATTGAAAATTTTGTCTGTTGACATATTTCCCAGACTTAGATAAGTGGGAAAAAGTATTTTGTAACCAGCGCAGTAATTCTCCTGATCTGGCAGCAGTTCGTCTGCTTTAGTTTAGCTTTAGTTTAGCACAAACAATGGAAGTGAATGGCAGGTACTAGCATGCCACTTCCATTGTTTGTGCTAAGCTAAAGCAGACGGACTGCTGCCAGATCAGGAGAATTACTGCACTGGTTACAAAATGCTTTTTCCCACTTTTTGAAACTCTGGGAAATATGTCAACAGACAAAATCCCAATTTTGGGTGGAATACCCCTTTAAACATGGTTAATTTTCCAAACAGTTTTCCCTTTATCCTGAACAAAGAGCATTGTGCAAAGGTCAGTAATGAAAAAAGGGAATTAGGAAAAATGAAGTTACATCTTTTATCAGTTTTCCTTTAAAATGAACAAATTTACATATGCAAACTAAAAGACTCGTAAAATATCTCTGTCAACTTTAAAATAATGTTACTGTAATTTAGTTGATGGCATTGATCTATTTAAATTTGACAAAATTCGCTCCAAGGAGCCACATTTTGTTTTTTGTTTGCCTTTCCTTGTTCCTGCACCAACGGGCATTTAGCAGCATGGAGATAATCTGTAAACTCAAAACCAGTGTGGTTCTGGCTCAAGGGTGCAGCCACCACAGAGAATTCTCATTCCCAACTCTTAACAAACTCCACATTAAATTGCTTCAGCGTCTGTTTTTTCTTTTTTTTTCACACAGCCTAAACAAGGGAGGGGATTTATATGGAAAAGAAATGAGATCAGTCTTTCCCTTTGTCTTCCCTTGGGTGTCACATCATCACATGATCTGGGATACGGAGCTGAAAACGCGCCCTGATCCTGTTATACCCATCTGCTACTTATGGAGGTCTCTGGGAGACATCTGAAACGAGGCCACACGACACAAACATACAGATCCGACCGCAAAGGAACAAGGGTGAGGAGCTGCTACGTTTGGAAGAGGATAAAACGCACATGAAGAGGAAGGCAGTATATCAGTAATAAAAAAATGACAAGGGTCACATGTGCTTGTGGAAGGGGAAGAGTGCATCTCAGAACATCACAAGCAGAGAAATAATTTATCACTGTGCTCTCTATTATTTCTTCTGGCAAAGACAGAGAGCCTGGATCCTGACTGAACCCCTTCTGGTTTTCATTGCAGCTTCGCCTGTCTGAAGTGTAAACTCATGCACTCATTCATTTGCTCATGAGTTCGCAGAAAGAGACGGGCAATTAGCAAAGTCAGCAGAATGACAACCCATGCTTGACAATGACTTCATTTAAATACAGGATTATTTTAGAGACACAGCAGCTTGTGCAAATAAAAATGTATAAGCATTCATCAACTTTGCGTTTCACAAAAAGCTGCAGCTACCTTTAGCAGTCTTGTAGCTCAGGGCACTTCCTGCAGGAATCTTATATTTCTGCCAGAATAAACATGTAAAATTGACAATGATAAAATAGTTTATAAATAATAAGCATCTCCATAAGGTTTTAGAGGCATGGTGTGAATGAACTTTTAGTTAGGATTAAGGTAAGGAATAGACCAGTATTGGTTAGGGTTAGGGCTAGGGTTAGGGTTAGGTATAATTCAGCCCCTAAAATGAATGAATGAATGAATCCAAATGTGTGTGTGCGCGCGCGCGCGTGTGTGTGTGTGGTATATATCATACGTGGTGTGTGTGAATATTCCCATCTGATAACAGCTATTTCATAACCAAATAAAATGTTAATCCAATGCCACAGTGTGTTTCAAAACAGACCATGCCTTTGCGTTTTTCTTGAGCAATGACTTTACTGCCTAAGGACGATACACCACTGAGTTTACTCCGAGGGAAGAAAAAAAAAGAAACACAATCGTTCTATTCAGGAGATTCTACAATAATGAAAAACACAGCTATGATGTACCATCACGTCACCACAAATCCAGCAGCAGAACCGTTGGGCCTGATCTTGCTCAAATTATTTCCCAAATTAAAAGTCACTCCAATGGGCTCTGATGCAGGAGAAACTCACACGGCCCTCATCTCTCCTGAATCAAATTGGTGATCACAGCCACAATCTCCTGAACACACACTTGTAAACATGTAAACACTGCAGGGTACGAACACTCACAAGGTCAGTTTCACCCACGCAATCATCGCTAAAGCATCTAAACAAAGCCGGCCCGCTGATGTGAGGGGAACTCTTACGTAAGCTAAGTCAAACCAGGCAGGATAATGATGATGCCAAAGCACAAGAATGAGCTAATTGCTGATTTGTTGTACAGCCCAAGTTAAAACTGACGTGCACCTGACTTACTTCTTTGATGTTAATGAAATTCTGCTGGTTAACTGGGTTCTTAACCCCATGAGGGTCCTGTTGTAAAAACAAAAAACATGTTTTTGTTGTTTTTTAAGTGATGTAAGTCAGCAGAGATGAACCGATTTCTCACTTTTCCTAATCTTAACCTATCTACAAGCACGTGCAAAAATAATTTATTATTATTGTTTAGGGAAAGTGGGAATAGAAAGGAATTTTCCATCACATGGTGGTGTGAAGATAGTCATGCCATGCATGCGTTCCTCCTCTCGCAGGTGTTCTCAGCCCTCCTCTCACTCCTTTTATCTGTCAGCGTTGCAGATGGATCACAGATTGGATGAATGCATGTCCACTGGACTTGAGCAGGATGTTTAAAAATGCTGGAGGGTCTTGTTTTCATCCCACAGCCATGAGGCCCTGCATGCATTTTGGTGATGGATATGCCTACAAAGGATGCTGGCAGCAACTGAAGCAGGAAGAGTAAACATGAGCAGAGGTGGAGACAGATACTGGGGGAAAAATCTGAAATCAATCATGCTGGGGATGTGTGAAGAACAGAGATAATTGTTGGAAAAGTGCAAAATAAAAGAGAATTAACTCAAGTTTGATGTCTCAGTTGCTAAGTTTGAATGCAGATTGTCTTTAATATCATGGAATAAAAGATTAGGAGCTCTGAAAAGGGGAAAGAATTAAGCACCCTGCCAAAGCCAGCCTCACCCCCGTGACACATCCATCAGTGAATCAATCACAGTGATGATAAAGCCACTCTGAGCTGTATAATTACAGTTATCACACATGACTGTAATTTTCACTTGACACACTGACTTTAACACTTCTGAGCCTTGCTAGCTGGCACGGACACGCCGCACCAATAAGCGTGCATTCCTTCTCTTCTGAGTGTTAAAGATGAAAGGGAGGTTTTATGCACATATTTCTCTGAGGCCGACACGACGGTTTCTGCTTTTATCAGCACTGGGATGGAAAGAGCAGCAGTCTGATCCACTGGTAGAAGAAAGAAAACTAAATTCAGAAAATAGAGCTTCTGCTTTTTGTTAAAGTCATGAAAGGTTTGAGTAACAATAAAGCAGATGTGTTATTTGAATTAAATGGATTAAACCTCTCATGGTTTTACTTTAATTCCTATTTAAATGTCGAGTTATGTGTTGAAAAAGCAATTATGAAAATCTGCGTGCAAAAACATCTATAATATAAAGGTTAACAGAATGAATGCATTCAACCATTTAAGACCATCTTTTGGTCTTTTAATGAATGTTTGTTTTTCCGAATATTCTACAGTTTTCTTTTTTTTTTTTTTTTTTGCAGTGTGAATAACCAGAGTGTTTTCCACCTTTATGGATGATTGGTTACAGTATTTTGCCATAGAGTGTTGGTTCCAAATGTTGCGGTCAGGATCCAACATCAGTTGGGGGTCTTGGCATAGTGTACAGGAACATCTGTGCAGAGTATGGACTGGAAGCCCCAAGGTCAAAGTGGGAAACACCCCCTAAGGTGGTAGAGAACGAGCGAGCCAAGATCCTGTGGGACTTTCAGATCCAGACTGACAAAATGGTGATGGCGAACCAACCGGGCATTATGGTGGTGGACAAACAACAGATTACAGCCGTTGTGGTTGAGGTAGCAATACCAAGTGATGCAACGTCAGGAAAAAGGAACATGAAAAACTAGAGAAGTACCAGGGCCTCAAAGAAGAACTTGAGAAAGAGAGTGAAGACATTGGTGGTGCCCGTGATCAGCTAAGATACTGCGCAGAACCCTGGGGGCTCCCAGGTGGAGGACCCGAGCTTGGAAGGATGAGACCACCCGCGGAGGGTGAGATGGGATTTTTTTATATGTATATGTAGTAGTATCTCAGTCGTCTTACGTAAACTTATCTAATTAAGAGGAACATTTTGCCATAATTGTAACAAATAAAGAGAAGTTCAATCCTGAGCAGACAAAGAAGAACCTAATGCTTGACTCAGATTTTTGTTGATAAGCCTATTAGTAATGTTTGTGCACTTTAATCAACAACTTTTGAGGTCATGAATCTTTTCAGCTTTTATTTTGTTGGTCAAACGTTTGAAGGGTTGTAAACCACTGCTACTGAAATGTTATGTGTTTTTTCTGATATATAAGGGTTCCTGTTAAGACACCAGGAACAAGCTCTGCACTGGTTCCTGGTCACACACCCAAAAACTTCAAATCAAAAATTTAATATTTTGTTAACTTTTCCACTCTTATATTTTCAAAACTGTTTTTCTATTTCTTTTTTAACTACATACAGAGGAAAAAACAAACAACTGCAATACGATGAAAGACATGATGCAACCTAAAGGGGAACAGATATATATATATATATATATATATATATATATATATATATATATATATATATATATATATATATATATAAGTCAGTGTTAAATCAATTATGTTACCTTGAAGTTTCAATAAATGCTTCATCTACAAACACTTAGTTACCACAAAGTTCTAACGTAGACTGTTTTTGTAGAGTGCTTAAGTAGTCCTAACCACACAAAGTGCTTTTACAGTACCACTCTAATTACCCTGCTCACACACACACACACACACACAAACGCACACACACAAACGCACGCACACACACACACACACACGCAAACACACATTCTCATATTTGTGGCTGCACACATTTTATTGCCTTGCTCAAGGACACTTTAGCATGTAGTGAGGAAGCAGGGATTTGAACTTCATGCAAAAACTTGTGTTTCCTTTTCTTTATTGGCTGCATAAATGATTTGACTGAAACATCACCAGGAACCATCTGGTTCCCTCTGGATCTGGGCTTCTCGTGCTCATGTGCAAAGGTTGACGTTAACCTCCTGAGCTTTTATTTATTTTATTTATTTGGGATGGGTAAGACTAACAAACATCTGAAACAAATGTGAATAACTATTAGCTCGTATCACAAACATTACTGAAATGAAACACCTTAGGCTGCACAGAATAAAGTTTTACAGCTCAGGGAGGTGAGTTTACGTGTGTAAAAATGGAGGCTATCGTGCAGTTAAATAAGATAAATATCTAATTTACAAAACCCATGAAGAGTTTGTGACAGCTCTAAGTATCAACTTCACATCTTGTTTCAGTTGTTCTCAGCTGAATTACTGATTCCCAGGTACCTCTGGATGTCCCTATAAACAATACAAACAAAAACGTCTTTTAACTCAGCTGCTTTTCCACTTTATCTTCCTTGTTTGTTGGAAAAGAGCTGTCCACCTCCCCCTCCCTTCTTTGTTTTGTTATCATAGACATCCAAGAAATTTACCCCAAACAATTCCACATACCAGCACATTCTGCTCCCTTTACTACCCACAATCCTTATCTGCAGAGTAAATAAGGGCTCCCATCCTGTCTGCAGGGGTTGTGTCTCTCTCTACACTCCGCTGTGTCTGCCAACAATCATTAAAGCATGGTCAGAGGGAAGGAGAGAGGGGGACTGTGATCAGGAAGGAGTCAGTAAGGCAGAGCATCGTCTACAGACTTACTGTCAGTGTTTACAGTAGAAAATTAATGGCTTGCATTTTACTATAAATCTATGTGAGAATTAAAAAAATCTAGAAATATGTTTTGAATGTTGCTGAAAGGTAAACTACAGGTGATGATGTTTTTACCTGAATGTTTGTATCTCAGATTAAAAAGTCCCACAAATCAATAGATGAATTTTAGTTGCCAAAAACGTTCTTGGGATGGGGTTAGGGTCAGGAGCTGATTCACTTTGGAGTTAACCTGATTCAGGACAGCTAATCAACATTAGCACACACTAAAATGGCTATTAGTCAGCCATTTTTCCATGTATTAGAAATTGAGCTAAGATTTTGTGTTGTATTGGTTGAGAGACACACATAATACATCATATGAGTCAAAACAGAATATTCAATGTCTTGCAGTACTGTATTAGCCTGGCAAGCCATCCTATATATGTGTATATATAGTCTGGCCACGACCCATTGATGGCTCTCAGTCGTGAGGCGGGATCTACGGTTGTCTTTCAAACTGCACGCAATTGGATAGCGCTAGGACCAATCAGAGTAACGAACAACGTGACGTAATCACAGCAATGGAAAAGAGGGAGGCAGCAATTGCGTCTAACATCAATGATTTCTGTTGTTTTTGTATGAAAAACATGCGAATATCAGGTGTACTGGGACATTGTACTATGATTAAAATAAAAAGCCGCTAAGTCTATCCGACAGATTTACGCACGTTGGAGTCAATGACTGTAAAAATGAGTTGGAGTCTAAATCGTCGGTCAGTGTACTTTTTGGTATTTGAATTTTCATTTTAGAAGCAAAAACGAAATAACCAAAATATAAGAAATTTTCTGATTTTTATATTTGATTAATGAATAAAATGAGGGAAAATAAGGTATTTTATAATTCTATATTAAAAAATAAAAGTCAAAAAATTAAAATGACTCATGCTTTTGTGGATTTATTTGTGTTTTAAATAATAAAAATGTAATTGCTTCAAAACAATAAAACAGAAGATGTATTTTCGTTGTCTTAAACAGGAAGTACTTCTGCGTGACATTTGATGATGTCACATGAAAAGGGTCAGTCTTCTGCTCCTCATTTCAAATCCTTAGATGGTGTCACAGCCGCACACTGAGGAAGTAAACAATTAGAATTATGAGTGACGAGGCTATAGAGTCATGATATAAATAAGTTTCTAATCCGTGTTCCTCCTGAAAAAGTTTTGTTTTTGACTGGAAATATGATGAAATTATTTACGGTTTTGACCCGTTTTATTTGAACACGGTTGAGACTAATGTTTTAGTGAATATTTTATTTATATTATTTTTTTCTTGCTTAAACTATTTTGTTTTTAAAAAAAGCAGGAATGTGACTCAAAATTACAAACCAGGGAGCAGAAAAAATATTTTGACATAAACTTTTAAAGATTTGTCTTAATATGTTCAAATAAAATGTGTTCAAACATATCATTTCTTTTTTTTTTAGCATTTATCTGTCCATAAACTTCCAAAGTAAGACAACGAAAGTACGTCTGTTTTATTGTTTTTGAGCAATTACATTTTCATCATTTAAAACACATATAAATCCACAAAAGCATGAGGCTTTTTAATTGTGTGACTTCTATTTTTTTTACCGTTTTAACAAAAAAGCCCTTGACCGCCTTCAGTTGGTCCAGAACTCTGCAGCGAGGTTCCTAACTGGAGCAAACAGAAGAGCTCACATCACTCCTATTCTGATGTCTCTGCACTGGTTACCCATTAACTTTAGAATTAATTTAGGATCCTTACTATAACATACAGGGCTCTACATGGCCAAGCTCCTCCTTATGTTACTGAACTGTTAAAGTTTTATGCTCCAACCCGAGCCCTCAGGTCCACAAACCAGAACCTCCTAGAAGTTCCAAAGACCAGATATAAAAGTCGAGGTGATCGCTCTTTCCAGGCTGTTGCACCCAGACTTTGGAATGAACTTCCTTCATCCTTACGAGTTATTGACAGTCTGGTCACCTTTAGAAAGCAGCTGAAGACCCTTTTGTTGGTTTTAATATTTTACAAGGCTTTGTTGGCTTTTAAATTTCATTTTTATTCGTTTTTATTACTATTATTGTTGTGCAGCACTTTGGGGCAACGATGTTGCCATTTAAATGTGCTATAGAAATAAAGTTTGACTTTGACTTGACTTGTTTAAAACTGCTTTTACTTAAATCTTTTATGTTTTATTCGTTTTTTTAACTAGTATTTATAATCATCTTTCATTTGTTTTATCATTTTTATAATTTTATGACTTTCTGTTTTCTGATTTTTAATGATTTTATATTCTGTTGTTTTGTTTTAAGATAATGTTATGATGACTTTATCTTTTGTTTTGTTGATCTTTGTGAAGCACTTTGTGATTCTTTTTCTGTGATAAGTGCTATAAAAATAACATTTACTTACTTGTTTGCAGATTTGCTATCGCAGCTTTAAGGCTTACATAAAAGGTGTTGGGCAGTTCCTTCAAGAAATGCCATGTCTTTAATTAAACGACATTTCCATGCAAGGTGCACGGGTTTGTCATCAGCTGTTAATGTTATGCTCAAAATTTGGTATGATAATTGCTCTCAAGCATATAATGATGCACTTGAGAGGTTTCTCTTCATGTATGATTTTAATTCCAAGGCCATAATCATCAAAGCCTGCCTTCTTAACTAAAGGATGGTGGAATGATGCATAATTACACAACTGCATCATTAAAGCACACAGATAAAACAGGAAAGTGTGGGTAATGGCATTTTAATGTAGATAAAAGTTCTGTTTGGTTTCTTGATTTTTTGTCTTTGCGTTAAGTTAGAAGAAAAAAAACCCGACTTAAACCGGCCTGGTCTTAGTGAAAAAATGAGTAAATGACCACTCTTGATAGTAACAATCACAGTCCTGACAATGAGCATCACTGGAGGAATCATGTCCCACTCTTCTTCACAGAAATGTTTTTATTCAGCCACACTGGAGGGCTTTCTGGACTGTTTAAAGGTCAAAGGTTAGAATTCTTCTTTGGGGATTTATGGTAGCGAGCAGAATTTATGGCTTCATCAATATAAATGGCCTGTATTTATATAGCGCCCTCCAGAGTCCCCCAAGGCGCTTAACAACACTTCACCCATTCACACGCTGTCTGTGATAAGCTAAACTGTAGCCACAGCTGCCTTAGGGCGCACTGATGAAGGTGAGGTTTCCAAACACTGGTGCCACCAGTCCCGCCGACTACCACCAGCAGCCAAGTCGTCATCAGACTACCACCAACCAGTTTGGATGTTGGTATGATGTTCTTTTTCTGAGATAAAATGTTAGGTTTTTTGGATCATCAATTCATTTTTGGGTAAATCTGAGATTGACCTTTGAGCTTGTTGTGGTCAGCAGTGGTTTTGTCCGGTTTTTGGTCTTTGTCTCTTTCTGATTGATGAACAAGTGAGGCCTGCAGTGCTTTAGATGTTTTTCTGGTGATTTTTGTTTTTGAATGTTTTCAGAACAGGGCCTAATCCCAGCCAGCACACATAGGTGGGCCCCATATGGGATCTAAATGGGTAAGCCGTATGGGTCCCAACAGGGTTTGTCCTCAGTTTCCATGGTGGCCCCACAGGGGTTTGCCGGTGTTTGAGTCAAACCCTCTGAAAACCCATGTAGGGCCTGGTAAAATCTATGTGGGTAAAAATCTTTCTAGGCAAACCCCCATGGGGCCACCGTGGAAACCATAGACAAACCCTGTTGGGACCCATATGACTTGACCATATAGATCCCATATGGGGCCCACCTATGTGTGCTGTGTAGCTTTTTGAGATCTTTTAGTCTACTTCATACTGTCAAACAGGATCAATTCAAGTGTTTTTCTTTATTTCTACAGGTCTGGAAGTAATTTCATAATTAGAAAACTGCCTTTTGTTTTTACTCAAGGTTTTGTTTGCCTGACTTTTGCTGATCTGAAACATTTTATTGTGAGAAAAACTAAAAAAAAAAAAAAGAAATCTTTATGCTGATAGACAAGGTTGACAGATCTGAAGATATCAACAGTGACTGTAAACAAAAAAATATGCAAAGGAAGCCACCCTTTTACAGAGCAAGATGAAAATAAACAAGCTACTTGCAGAAACAGAATCACTGATCCAATGAATCCAGTTGTAAACACCATGTGTCAGCAGAGACAGGAGGGGTTAGGCAAACACGAGTGTGTGTCAGGGTGTGGAGGCTTGGCTGCTCTTAAGATAAAAGTTGATATAAAAGTAATCGTGCTTTACACAACCTTCAAAGCCACAGCCGTGAAGCCGCGTGCGCTCCACACACAGCCAGTGCAATTAGTCAAATTTACAGTAATCCTTTAATTTCATGTCTTATTTTATCTTCTTAAAGTCACAAATTTATAGTTTATTACCACATCTTAGTAGTTCAAAAAGCATCATCCATCACAGAAGTTCTGTAGCGTGCTGCAAAATGCAGCAGCGTTCCTTCAAGAGGCTCCTCTGGTGGAGCTTTTATGTGCTCAAACAAAACGTTATTTCTTGGCACCGTGGAAATAAATGGAGGTAAAAATAGTCACGGCAGAAACAACGCATTCCAAGCCGGTGACAGATCGACATTTGCCCATTTAGATTAAATGTTGCTGTGCTCCTGCGGCCACATGGAGAAATATTGGTGGGAGGTGCATTCCCAGAAATGTGCCTCTTTCATATTTTTTTCCTCTTTCTGCGCTCTGAAAAGGATAATTGCTCATCTGAGTTTAAACACGACGCCTCTCTCCCTTTCCAATGACAACATGAAATTATTGTGCATTCTTTAGAGAAGAGTTGTTCTGACCCCCTCTTCTTTTCTCGGAGCGTTTGTGCGTGTGGAGGCAGACGGACGATGAGGACGCATGTCTCTGTGTGTGCTCAATGTAAATACATGATGACTCTGTGTAAGTGGTGTAAGGCTGTGGATATTTGCTCCAAAAACAAGAACACCATACAAGAGGGAGTTTTGTCAACGAGGGAGAGGATTTTGTTTGTGGTGAAGAGGCTGGAGGAAAAAATGTAGAGGAGGCAGAAAGGGGGTCTGAACAGAGCTGTTTGGATGTTTTGTGAGTCAGACTTCAGCAATGAGGGAGTAACAGGGGCCATGAATGAGAGTGCATGTTTACGTGGTGCACTTTCCTACAGTTTAACCTTTTCAACCATTACTGCTCTTGCTCAGGAAGTAGTCTCTCTGCCTCAGGTTCTTCTGTCCAACTAAAAAACAGACCATGTGTGCAGGAAAGAAGGTTAAAAGCATGACCCATCTTAACTGGAATCCTTTGTAGTCCGATAGCTCTGTGCATAAAGCCCTCCAGTGATTACCGTGTTTACACTGAGGACATGAGGATCGAGTTTTGTCGCACGTGCTGGCACAAACCTGTTATCTCCATCACCAGACGGGAGAGGTTAATTAGGCTAAGGCTAGCTTTCTGAAGCAAGACCTGAATTCAAATGCTCTCTTTTCAGGGCAGAAACTAAACCAGCCCTCTAACCTGACTTTCCACCACAAGCCAAATGTGTCAGAGGAAGCCGTTGCATGCACGCAAATAGCTTTTTCCTGTTTGTGCAGCTGCTTCATTAAATGAAAAAAAGCCAGATTAATTAGCCATAGCAGGCTGGGAGTTAGATGAAGGGAAAATATTCCAGTTTTAAACACCGCGCGAGCACCTGGTGGAGCTCAAAGTCCTGTGATCGCTGACCCGTTTGGGACAAACGTCAAAGCGGGAGAGAGGAGGTGGCTTACCAACCAGGCAGATGCACGCTGATTGTGTTTTAATGGGAAGATAAAACAGTGAGATTTTACCGCCAGCCCGTAAATGTTGCTAATTTTGTTGCAGCTGTTTTTATCTTTACTGTAACCCTTTCATCTGACATCAATTTAAAGCTTCTTGTAATGAAAAAAGAAAGTTAATAGTAAAAAAAGTGCTTCCAGGGGTGTTGGCAACAAATTGCAGCTATTGTTTAACAGTTTATAACATTGGAATTTCTTTTGTATTTATCAGGATTTGGTTTGAATCTCAGCCATGGCCTTTCTACAAGAAGTTAGCATGTTTTCCCCATGCAGGTGTGGGTTTGCTCCGGGTACTCTAGCTTCCTCCCACAGACCAAAAGCATGCCTGTCAGATTGATTGTAGACTCTAAATTGTCCTTAGGTGTGAGTGAGTATGTGAATGTCTCTGAGTGTCCCTGTAATGGACTGGAGACCTGCCCTGGGTGTCCCCTGTCTCTCATCCGATGACTGCTGGTGATAGACACCAGATCCCAGCAACCTTAGTGAGGATGATCAGAAAATGGAAAGATACATCCTTTACAGAGAGTGCTGTGGTTATTTGCAGTGAAAATTAGCTGCAGAAAGCTACATATTGTTGCTTTAAAGGCTAGAATTGATTCATATTCTGCTTAAATAATGTCATGTAACATTTGCAATAGCATTTGCATTGGATTCTAGATGGGTCATTCCAACAGTGGACACCAAATGACCGAATAATAACTTCTGCAAACAAGTTCAAAACTGTACCAAACTTGCTATGTGTCATCACACAAACAGTGCCTACACATTCTTGTAGTCATTTGTTGAAATCACTTTAGCTCCGCCCCTTAGATACGGTTTCCTCTAAATAAAACATGCAATATCTGATTCTCACAACACTTCACATAAATGACATTTGTACACCTAAGAACTGCTGAAAAGGATTTTTTCGTATTTAGAAACAGCGCCCCCTAGATTTTTACAACCAGCTATATCTCAATAATGCAACATCAGATCCACACCAGATTGTGTGTGCTTTGTTGTGGGTCACTGTTTAACACATTGGTTTGGTTACTGTACACCCCCCACCCTGCAAAAAAAGTAAGCAGCTATAACATCTGTTTAAAAGCTTGGCTTTTCACACATTTTTAAACACCGGTACTGGGAGCTCAGCAGAGCACTAATGACTGTTTTAGAAGATCACTCATTACACCACCTACAGGTGACATGCAGTTTATTAGCAAGCTTATTGGACAAGTTGAGGAGGGGTTGAGATGCTGATGATGTGGTGGTGCACACTGGTCTATGACACAAGGCCACCACCTTGCGCCAGGGGGCAGGCCCCTGTTAAAATTTCTTCAGGAATTTTCTAGTTATTAGTTTGAATGCAGTATGCATTCAAACTATTGTTTTCCTGTTTCTCTTTATTAGTTTGAATGCAGTAAGCATTCAAACTATTGTTTTCCTGTTTCTCTTTATTATTATTCTTCTTCTTCTTCTTATTCTGCTTCCGTACGTTTTTTGGACCTTTTCAACTCCTTCAAATTTTCAGCAATTTCAACAAATTTGGTATCAAACCGTTCAGCTTGTTCAGCTCTTTCCGGCTATGACTTTTGGTATTGATATCTTCAACCGTTTCCGAGATATTCAGCTTTTTCTGCGATTTTTCAGCCCATTGAAATGAATGGGAAATCCTTCAAATCTTCAGATTTTTCACAAAATCCATTCAGCTCTTTGAACTTTAACTACTTCAACATACTTCAACTTAGAGACTTCATTCAACTTTTAACAAACCCAGAACAAGTTAAACTATTCTCGTATGACTCCGCTTCTTGACATCTTTTACGGTTTTTCTACAATCACAGGTTAAACTTGAGGTACGATTTTGGAAAGTTCAGGAACGTCTCCTCCTCCCCCCATTCAAAAGAATAGGGCCGAAAACCGACTTTGCTCGACTTCAGACCGTGTCCTGAGAGAACCGTAGAACCGATGGAAATGAGACTTGCACTGCATAAAAGCTGACGAAAATTCCTCCGTTTTGAGCTATAATTTATGGACGTACTCCAAAAATTGTGGTCGTAGTGATAATCTCTTTGGAGAGTAATCAGTTTTCAGAAATGTTTCTCACACCTCTAAACTGTTTCCAACTGCCGTTCCTTCACTCTAACATTTTTAGGTCACAACCTCTGCGAACACATGTCTGCTACAGCCACATTGTTTAGGCTACTGAATGAATTATATCTGAAAAAGTAGGAATCTTCGTCAGCTTCGATAGGATGTCTTCATTTTTGCTGTAGCTGTCACGGTTCGGACGCTACGAGCCTCAGAAGGCAGACAGTGCCAGATTTTCCCATTGACTCCCATAATAATCCAGACATGTGATTCGATCGCTGTCTGAGAGCTGAAATTGTCTCATCATATCTCCTACACAATTCAACGTAGCCACACAAAAATTCACACAGAGCACCATCGAAGCCTTCTGATGCTGACGCTTTTGGAATTTTTCTAATCGGTGCAATACTTTTCGAATGGTGATGAGAGGTTGGAGGCCTTTGAAGCTGCAGATCAAAGTTTTCTGCAGTCTCCCGTGACTTTCTCTAAACAAAAATCTGCCACGACCACATCTTTTAGAGTTCATTCATCATTTTACCAAAAACAGTAGATTTCTTTGTCAGGTTCGATGGGACGTCTTTGGTTTAGCTGTATCTGTCACGGTTCGGGCGCTACGAGCCTCAGAAGGAGGAGTGAGCCAGATTTTCTCCCATTGATCAGCTGCAGGATCCGATGACTTTCTCTAAAGAAAAATCTGCTACGACCACATCTTTTAGAGTTCATGTGTAATTGTTTTTAAAAACAGAAGGTTTGTTTGTCAGCTTTGATAGGATGTCTTTGTTTTAGCTGTAGCTGTCACGGTTCTTGAGTTACAAGCGTCAGAAGGAGGATTCAGCCACATTTTCCTCCCATAAAAAACAGGCATTTTCTGCTCCAGACAGTATAAATGATCTCATCATTTCTCCTACAAATATTCTAGGTAGACACACAAAAAATTAAATACAGCACCACCAAAGCCTTCTGATGCTGACGCTTTTGGAATTTTTCAAATCGGTGCTATACTTTTCGAATGGTGATGAGAAGTTAAAGGTCTCTGATTTGACATCTGAAGCACAGATCCAAAGCCTTCCTCATTAAAGAGCAAGTAACACCAAAATCAACTTTTTTTTGCTGATAACCTGTATAAATGAGTGTCTAATAGTGTTTTAGACATGTGTAGTCACAATTTTTGCATTTTTGTGCATTTTCTTCAAAAACTCAAAATTCAGCCTAAAAACGTCAGTCGAGCGCCCTCTTCAGCTCAAAACTATCCAGCAGTGGTTTGCAAAAGAAATTTGAATCCGTCTTGTCCAATGGCTGAGACTGTACCGTGCAACGTAGCCGTGCACTAGCACGTAGCAGCGCTGCGGCTGCAGGTTATAAAAGCATCAAGGTCTCGGCCACGCCTTGTAGCAGTTGGGACTCGGAGTTAGCCTCAAGTGAGTGTTTCTGCTGTAGTTTAGCATTAGCATTGAGTCAGAGTCCTAGCATAGCTTCTAGTATTATAATTACTTAGTTTTAGTTGCCTGGCTGTTAGAGATAGTAGTTTAGTGTTTTTTACGTGTGCCTCCACCAACTTGATGGAGTTTGAACTGGATTATGCTGGGTTTAGTCCGGGAATTAGACGGAGCCCAATGACTGCTTCCTCCCCATAACGGATATTTCTGGCCCAATTTGAGGTGAGTAAGCTAAATAATTACTTTTATCAACTTCTAAAGATCACTCCCTACCTGTAATTTAGCAGCTATAATTACTATATTTATTTATAAATGCAAAGAAAGAGACGTGGTTCATTTCATTTAGCTAATATCAGTCCACACTGCCATCAGGCTCAGAGCTAGTGTTGTGTGGGATAATGTTTGTTACAGACGGTTTCAGGTTGAGTTTTTGCACCAGTTGATAATAATGCTGAGTGCTGAAGCAGATAAATACAGGAGGGACATGGAGTAGGAGAACATCCCAGCATGAAGCTTCCAGCTGCACCAGAGCCTGACCCTGTTCTAATCTCCTGTCCACCTCTAATTAGAACATATTCATGTCTGATTCTGGACACTGCGTTAGCTCTGAGAGCAGTCAGATTACTCACCAGCTATGCTATGAAGCTCATATATTGGACAGTTTGTTTTCTACGTGATCTAAGTTGCTAAACTCTCACAACAATGTGCTGTTATTTATTTTTTTCAGGCTAAATCTACCCAAGTAATCTGCTGTCAGACTGATTTAGTCATCCACAAGTCTGCACTGGTCCAGGCTAAGGTGAAGCCTTGCAGGTGTAGCAGAGGTGAGTTATTTTTTAATCATCTATCTTTCATTACCTTCTNTTAGTTTGAATGCAGTAAGCATTCAAACTATTGTTTTCCTGTTTCTCTTTATTATTATTCTTCTTCTTCTTCTTATTCTGCTTCCGTACGTTTTTTGGACCTTTTCAACTCCTTCAAATTTTCAGCAATTTCAACAAATTTGGTATCAAACCGTTCAGCTTGTTCAGCTCTTTCCGGCTATGACTTTTGGTATTGATATCTTCAACCGTTTCCGAGATATTCAGCTTTTTCTGCGATTTTTCAGCCCATTGAAATGAATGGGAAATCCTTCAAATCTTCAGATTTTTCACAAAATCCATTCAGCTCTTTGAACTTTAACTACTTCAACATACTTCAACTTAGAGACTTCATTCAACTTTTAACAAACCCAGAACAAGTTAAACTATTCTCGTATGACTCCGCTTCTTGACATCTTTTACGGTTTTTCTACAATCACAGGTTAAACTTGAGGTACGATTTTGGAAAGTTCAGGAACGTCTCCTCCTCCCCCCATTCAAAAGAATAGGGCCGAAAACCGACTTTGCTCGACTTCAGACCGTGTCCTGAGAGAACCGTAGAACCGATGGAAATGAGACTTGCACTGCATAAAAGCTGACGAAAATTCCTCCGTTTTGAGCTATAATTTATGGACGTACTCCAAAAATTGTGGTCGTAGTGATAATCTCTTTGGAGAGTAATCAGTTTTCAGAAATGTTTCTCACACCTCTAAACTGTTTCCAACTGCCGTTCCTTCACTCTAACATTTTTAGGTCACAACCTCTGCGAACACATGTCTGCTACAGCCACATTGTTTAGGCTACTGAATGAATTATATCTGAAAAAGTAGGAATCTTCGTCAGCTTCGATAGGATGTCTTCATTTTTGCTGTAGCTGTCACGGTTCGGACGCTACGAGCCTCAGAAGGCAGACAGTGCCAGATTTTCCCATTGACTCCCATAATAATCCAGACATGTGATTCGATCGCTGTCTGAGAGCTGAAATTGTCTCATCATATCTCCTACACAATTCAACGTAGCCACACAAAAATTCACACAGAGCACCATCGAAGCCTTCTGATGCTGACGCTTTTGGAATTTTTCTAATCGGTGCAATACTTTTCGAATGGTGATGAGAGGTTGGAGGCCTTTGAAGCTGCAGATCAAAGTTTTCTGCAGTCTCCCGTGACTTTCTCTAAACAAAAATCTGCCACGACCACATCTTTTAGAGTTCATTCATCATTTTACCAAAAACAGTAGATTTCTTTGTCAGGTTCGATGGGACGTCTTTGGTTTAGCTGTATCTGTCACGGTTCGGGCGCTACGAGCCTCAGAAGGAGGAGTGAGCCAGATTTTCTCCCATTGATCAGCTGCAGGATCCGATGACTTTCTCTAAAGAAAAATCTGCTACGACCACATCTTTTAGAGTTCATGTGTAATTGTTTTTAAAAACAGAAGGTTTGTTTGTCAGCTTTGATAGGATGTCTTTGTTTTAGCTGTAGCTGTCACGGTTCTTGAGTTACAAGCGTCAGAAGGAGGATTCAGCCACATTTTCCTCCCATAAAAAACAGGCATTTTCTGCTCCAGACAGTATAAATGATCTCATCATTTCTCCTACAAATATTCTAGGTAGACACACAAAAAATTAAATACAGCACCACCAAAGCCTTCTGATGCTGACGCTTTTGGAATTTTTCAAATCGGTGCTATACTTTTCGAATGGTGATGAGAAGTTAAAGGTCTCTGATTTGACATCTGAAGCACAGATCCAAAGCCTTCCTCATTAAAGAGCAAGTAACACCAAAATCAACTTTTTTTTGCTGATAACCTGTATAAATGAGTGTCTAATAGTGTTTTAGACATGTGTAGTCACAATTTTTGCATTTTTGTGCATTTTCTTCAAAAACTCAAAATTCAGCCTAAAAACGTCAGTCGAGCGCCCTCTTCAGCTCAAAACTATCCAGCAGTGGTTTGCAAAAGAAATTTGAATCCGTCTTGTCCAATGGCTGAGACTGTACCGTGCAACGTAGCCGTGCACTAGCACGTAGCAGCGCTGCGGCTGCAGGTTATAAAAGCATCAAGGTCTCGGCCACGCCTTGTAGCAGTTGGGACTCGGAGTTAGCCTCAAGTGAGTGTTTCTGCTGTAGTTTAGCATTAGCATTGAGTCAGAGTCCTAGCATAGCTTCTAGTATTATAATTACTTAGTTTTAGTTGCCTGGCTGTTAGAGATAGTAGTTTAGTGTTTTTTACGTGTGCCTCCACCAACTTGATGGAGTTTGAACTGGATTATGCTGGGTTTAGTCCGGGAATTAGACGGAGCCCAATGACTGCTTCCTCCCCATAACGGATATTTCTGGCCCAATTTGAGGTGAGTAAGCTAAATAATTACTTTTATCAACTTCTAAAGATCACTCCCTACCTGTAATTTAGCAGCTATAATTACTATATTTATTTATAAATGCAAAGAAAGAGACGTGGTTCATTTCATTTAGCTAATATCAGTCCACACTGCCATCAGGCTCAGAGCTAGTGTTGTGTGGGATAATGTTTGTTACAGACGGTTTCAGGTTGAGTTTTTGCACCAGTTGATAATAATGCTGAGTGCTGAAGCAGATAAATACAGGAGGGACATGGAGTAGGAGAACATCCCAGCATGAAGCTTCCAGCTGCACCAGAGCCTGACCCTGTTCTAATCTCCTGTCCACCTCTAATTAGAACATATTCATGTCTGATTCTGGACACTGCGTTAGCTCTGAGAGCAGTCAGATTACTCACCAGCTATGCTATGAAGCTCATATATTGGACAGTTTGTTTTCTACGTGATCTAAGTTGCTAAACTCTCACAACAATGTGCTGTTATTTATTTTTTTCAGGCTAAATCTACCCAAGTAATCTGCTGTCAGACTGATTTAGTCATCCACAAGTCTGCACTGGTCCAGGCTAAGGTGAAGCCTTGCAGGTGTAGCAGAGGTGAGTTATTTTTTAATCATCTATCTTTCATTACCTTCTAGTTTTAACATTATGTAATTGTTTTAGCTTATTGTTACACGTGTGTTGCTGCTCTAATAAACAACTATAAGTATATCTGCTGGGTTTTTTTTACATAGCCACCAGCTCAGAGCTCCCAGCAGCAGAGTGAGTGAGTGAGTGTGTGTGTGTGTGTGCGTGTGTGTGTGTGTGTGTGTGTGTGGGTGTGCGCGTGTGTGTGTGTGTGTGAGAGTGAGAGTGTGAGTGAGAGTGTGAGTGAGTGAGTGAGTGAGTGAGTGACTGAGTGACTGACTGACTGAGTGAGTGAGTGAGTGACTGACTGACTGACAGACAGACAGACAGACACAGGGACCATGATGGAAATCTGTGTTACACAAAGTCCCAGAGCAGCCTCTCCACCCTGAACAGACCCAGGTGTCAGCTTCTAATCCCAGCTTCCATCTGAATGACGGGCTCTGTTCTATAGCTCTGTGAACTGTTCTAGGTAAAAGAAAAAAGTATTATA
>SSNS01001115.1:8120-45768 GCA_006937985.1 Aphyosemion australe
TTCAAAGAGGACTTGTATGTGTCAACCGCCTGCAACCAGTCTTCAGGTTGTACCTTGTCATCCCCAGCATATACGGGAGGCTCTAGCTTGGTGTGATGTAAAGCTGTTGCGATAACTCTTGAAGTGCTGCTGAGCTCGAGTGAGTGAGATGGGAGGAAAGGATTTGTAGGATGGAATGGGTTGGTGGGTAAAAATGGGTTAGTGTGTTCAGCTCTGACTCCTGAGGGAACATGAGGTGTTGATGTAGCAATTGGGAAAACAGCAGGCTGTCGGACTGTAGGAGAAGGGTTCCTTGTAGTGAGGTTGTCCCACTGCTTGAGTAAACTCTGCTGTATGGTCAATGAGTCACGTAAACAGTCACTAAGTCTATTCACCTCTGACCTCAACTCTACTACTTGTTGGCTAAGGCTAGGAGGCACATTTTCTACTATCTTGTGCACAGGTAACGGAGTGAGTTCCATGTCTGAGTCAAAGTCATCTGAGTAATGCGCCATTGTGCTTTACAAAAAAAATCAGTCTTCTAGCAGCAAAATCCTTATATGGCAGTAAAGAGTCTGTCATCGGCAACTAAACTACAAAGATAAGACTGTGACAGATTCAGTCAAAACTAACTGTGGAAAAACCACTTTCAAAGATGTCAATTAATAAAAGACAGGAATAAACAAAATCTAACAAATACAGAACGTAATTCTGATGTTAGTACTGACTGCAAAATAGTCTAAAATTAATTACATTTACAGTGAGTATAAGACCAGCACTAATGGTTGTAGTGAATTTTCTACTCACTTAGGCTATTGTCTGTCAAGTCTCAGCAGAGGGGAGGTAGAATGAAAAGTTTGTAAAAAGTTTAGTTCCAAGCTCCTCAAGGCAGAAGTAATCAGTAGAAAACGAATCCAACAACATGTCCGGAACTAGGAATTATGAAGTCCATTTGACATGTGGACGTCATTTTCACCTTCATTAATTATCCAAGCTGAGTGGCGTTATTTTCACCGTTGTATCCAGGAATTAGTCAGGTCCTTTTTGAAACGAGGTTGTACCAGTAGCTAGGAAAGACGTTAGTGAGCCCGTAGATGTGTGGGGAATTCCGAGGAAGCTCACATGAGGCGGATGAATCCTTGGTGAACCCCAAAAACTTGCACGAAGGCCAGGGGGAAAAAGTTCGGGCGCCAGTTGTAACGTATGGCAGGGCGGAGATGAAGCCGGCCGCTCAGAGTTGTGAGTGAAGTCCAGAAGAACAACGACTTTTTAATATTTCTAACTAACTGATTTATTTTGGTCAGCAAAAAGGAATGAAAAGCTAAGCTTTACCGCACGTTACAGGAGAACACACTCTGCGTACACACAGGAGATTCTTCTACAGGTGGCATACAACAAAGAACAGATTATATATACAAGTGCTGCCACCCTGTGGTGACATACTGTATTACAGCCGTGACAGTAGCAACTGTTACAACTTGCGTGGGAATGTTGATAAAAAAAGAAAAACTTTGTGAGCATAAACATCCCAGCTGCTGCTGATCATGAGACAGAAGAGACGATGATTCTGTCTGGATGGACTGGAGAATATTTTACAGCAGCTCTGATTATTTATTAAATGTTTTGTTAAATGCACAAACCTTCACTTCTGTCCTGTTGTCTCTGGTTCACAGCCTTCAGTCCAATAGTATCCTATAATTGGTTGTTGTAGTCATATTTACATCAATTTCATTTGATAATTTCCCATTGAGAGCAAAACAAATCTTAATCTGCTTGTCTGATAGATTTCTGGTCATAACAGGGCCGATGCTGAAGTCTGAATTTAACCCTAACCCAGCTGCTTCTGCTGAGTCAAGCTTGAGGCTCATCAAAGGCACAAGAACACCTGAGTGGCAGTAATTCAACCTAAAAGGTGAAACTAATCTGAGACAGACTCATTCCATTCAAAGCCAGATATTTCAGCCTTTATTTGTTATAATTGTGATGATTCTGGCTACAGCTAATGACAACCCCACATTCAAAATCTCAATTAAAATATAGTGAAAAGGTTCAATATTCTAGACTCAAAGTGTCACACTCTAATCAGCTGATGAACCCAAAACACCTGCAGAGGGTTCCTGAGCCTTTAGATGGTCTCTCAGTCTGAGCTGGATTACTGACATAAGTGGACTTTTACACCAGATTCTCATTTCTGAGTTTCACCTGTAGACCAACTGGCTCTGCTAAAAACTACAACACTTAGATTATTCAGAGCTTAACTAGATTATATTAGACTGATAGCAAAGTCCTTAAAGAACAGTTTGTGATGGTTAAACCTTTATTTGATTTGTGACAGTTCAAAAAATGCAGATTTCAGAACTTTATTGCATCTAACCCACCTTAGGTCTGGTCTAGTGTAAAAACTACAACACCTAGACTCTTCAGACCTGGATTAGATTATTCTACATTAACAGCAGATCCATCAATTCCAGGTGGTAATTTGTGAAAACTTTAGTTCAAACAAGGCCACTTTCTTCTTTTTTTATTGTGAGTTTGGATTATCATATTAGTAACATATTCAATTTAATGGGTTGATGTTGAAATTTCAAGAGTTCTGATTGGTCACCCATGAAATAAAACATTTTACATTTTATAATTACAACAGCTTAAAGATACTGGGGGTGGAAACATTAGTGGGAATTAAACTTTCTGAATTAAAAACTTAAAAAGGGAACCAACTTCAGCTTCATATAAAATAAAGAGCAACAACATAAATAAACAAAACAAAACAGTCAAATGAATGAGAAAAATACTCAAATACTTTGCATTGCATTGCATTCCAAATAAGTTCAGGGTAACAATTTCAGGATAATGCGTACTGGTAAAATAGGACAGGGTGTGTAACTACAGATGTGTGTGTGTGTGTGTGTGTGTGTGTGTGTGTGTGTGTGTGTGTGTGTGTGTGTGTGTGTGTGTGTGTGTGTGTGTGTGTGTGAAGTACTCTTTGACAGGATGTCACTGTTCATTGAGCTGCGGACTCACTGCTGATTGGTTATTGAAGGTTTCAGTCTGACTCGATGTTTGTTTCTATTCCGTAGAAAGTTTCTCTTTTACAACTTGTCAACCGTTGGCTTCCTTCCTGGCTGAGGTCGTTCCACCTTCACCTCTGATTTGTCTGAGTAGCTCTCACTTTCAGTCACATTTTACCTCATGAATGAGTGACAGCTTCACCGCTTTAACTTATCTGTGCTAACCGACCACTGCTCCAACTGTAAAGATGCTCAAAGAGAAAAATATTCTCACCTTTACACTCAGAATACACACACACATGCGCGCACGCACACACACACACCTCTTTTCCTTGAAATTAAATAAATAAAAATGTCACAAAGGTGGTTTAAGTTCAGACTGCTTTTGGAGCTTACATTTTGAAGTATAACTTTGAACAAAAATCATTTTTATTGTTGCTTTTACTTCAACACATTTTTTATCTTTTTGACTTATTTGCCAAAATAATTGACCTGCATTATTACAGCACCCTTGTGAGAGGACTCCAAAGCACTTTCTTTTAACACAATAGTGATGTGGGCTATACTGAAGCAAATGTCCAATAAGCATTTTTTGTGCCAATTTTTAAACTTAAATCATAACTTTGATTGTTATTTTATTGTGAAATCTTTGTTCTTCAAGCATTTAGGAATATGGGTTTTAAAATGGCATCCATTACATTTTCTAAAGACACGTCTACAAAACAAATCATTATTTCTGAAATTTGTGCTCAAAATGACCTAATTATTCTACATAAAACAAGCATATTCAAGAAATTGGTGTAACCCATAAACTGTTACTCTTGCTCATTGAGGGTTCTTATTTTAATGCAGACAAGCTGAGCAGCATTATTAGTAATGAGTTCTTCAGAACTCATTGTCAGGTGGTTCCCCTCAAACTGTAGCATGAAAGGAGTTTTTTTTAATGTGTTTTTCTAAACAATTCCAATGAAAGTTCTTTAAATTATTTATTTTCATTATTAATTTCTTTTAGAAAAATGTAATGGTCTAAAAAGCAAGCTTGAATATGTCTACAACCTCAAAAGTCTTTTTCTCTCACACTTTCCAGGATTATTTTCTTCAAATAAAGTGAGGTGTTCAGTATGCAACATGACGGCATTGAAATCTAGATTGTTACAGTTCTCAGTTTTTCCTTTGTACATTTGAATGTGTGTGCTGTTTCTTTGGAAATCTAAATCTAAAAATAAGTGGAAAGGTACTTTGACAGTTGCTCAATCAAATGCGAGACTCTTCCTTTTTCAGCTCATCTTCAAACATCTGAACTTTATGAGCTCTTTGTGTACATTTTTTCAAGCAGAATTGTCTCTCTGGAAGATGGCTCAGCTCACAGTCTGTTCTGACATGGAAAACATTTAAGTTTAATTTATTAATGTTTGTCAGCAGTTGGAGGCTGTTAAAAAAACACAGTAAAAGCCCCATCCCAATACCTTTTTGGCTGATAACAGAACCTGATATTGGAGCTCAGCATCTGATCAGATTTGTCAGGGGGTTTCTGTCCTGTGACTAATGCACACATGTCTCCTACATTTGAAGTCACAAAAAAATAAAATAAATTGTAAGAATAATACATAAAGCTCCCTATTGTGTGCCAACCAACAATGTATTCACAGAGTCTCATATATTAAAATTTCTAGATATTGTTTATATTAAAACATTGGAAATATTATTTCGAACGGTCTGCCCTCATGCATTCAGGATTTGTTTGTGTTAAGAGAAGAAAAGTATAATTTAAGAGGGATGAATAAAAGAGGTAAAGTCAGAATTAATGTTAAATACAGATGTGAGTAATTTTTGGGAGGTCAAACTATGGAACAGTCTCAGTGATGAGCTGAAATTGTGTGGATCTTTGTTGAATTTTTAAAAAATACTTAAAGAGAAAATAATTAAGAACTATAAAGTAACAAAATGAATATGGAATGAATGAACATGAATAATTTGGCAAAATTTGAGTTTTTTTGTTGTTGCATTTTGTCTTTTCTTTGATCTTGTGTTATGATGGATTTGTAAGGTGATCTGTATATAGCATAGGCAATTAATAAGCCTCGGCTTCAGCCTATTCCTTTCTCTTTTCGGTTACAGTGATTGTAATTTTTTTATTTTTGGTGAGATGAAAATATCATGTTTTGATTATTTTTTACATGTAACTGAATAAACTTTATCATTATTATCACAGAGGATGTTTCATAGCGTTGTTTTAAAATGTTTAATCAGCAGGTCTTTCAATTACATAAACATTCTCACATATGTAAGTTTTTTCCCCCAACAAATCAGTCGGAGTTGGAATTTAATTTTTATGACTTTTTTCAATTATTCAGTACAGGACAAGACAAACAGCTTTATTTGTATAGCACAGGGATTCCCAAAGTGTGGTGCGCGCACCCCTGGGGGTGCGCGAGCTGCCGCTAGGGGGTGCGCGAGGTAAAAAGCGTAATGGCGGTGAATGGTGATTACAAAAAAAAAAAATTACACATAAAACAATGCCGCCAATTTGCCGCAAAGCCGATGCGCATCTAGGAGCCTAAGGTCGTTTATAAGAGCTCAGACTGTGGTAATGTTGCGCAATCATGTCCGTTTTATAAAAGATTGCGCGATGGTGGCATAAAGGAGGTATGGGGGCGGTCTCTGCGCTTCCGTGTATCTTGGACATAACTTGCTTTTTATTGCGATCGAAACCGCGCTCGTTAAAGGAAAAGTTCGCTTTTTTAGACATTAAGTTTTATGTGTTCCTTCACCCACCCAGTGCTCTGTAAACTTTGACCCATTTCACACACACCCCCCTGCTCAAAGATTTTCAGGGGAGAAGTGATTCATAAAGGTAGTTCTGGCTAGTTTCGGGGGCGCTTTATCTGAGCCGTTTAGCCTCACAAAAGGATTAGCCTCTGAAAGCATGGCTAATTTGCATCTCACAAACAAAGAGAAAAAATTTACAACGTCACATTACAACGGGACTAGTTTTTGTCATTCGTATCCCTGCGCCGGTCACCGCAGCTATAGAACGGGCTCGTGTCTGGCTGCTAATCCTAGCTGTATGAGTGAAACAACAACTTCTAAAGTCACTTAAAAGTAGTTTTTCTTAAATATATCGAGCCATGGTGCGTACCTGCAGGTTCCCGGGTTGTAACAATAAGGATGTTACAGGATCACCTTTTCGGTTTGACACTTTTCCTGCTAAGGACGTTTCTCTAAGGCATCAGTGGCTTTTAGCAATCGGCTACTCCAAGGATACTCGGCTGGAACGAGTCAAAACCTTTCGTTTGTGCAGTGCACACTTCAAAGAGGATGATTACATCAGGAAAAAGTTCGGGAAAAGTGAAAGACTGTTTTTGAAGAGTTCGGCCGTACCAGAAATCTGGGTAAGTTTTGTTTTTAAAAAATGATTTATTCCGCTATGTCTGCTGTATTCATGCAATCATCTTCGCATTTTAGCGCATTATTTATGCAATCATCTTTACACCGATGGTTGATCATAGACTGCAGTAGCTTTGTCAACAATCTGTGTTGATGTGTGTGTTTTGTGTAGCAAATGCAATTCTTCATCCGTGTACTCTGGCTCATAAAGATATCCTAGTAGTAAAATAAGTTTCTTCTTCATCTGATATAGTGTTAAAATGAAATTCGTCATCAGATGAGACGGAGTCTGACATGTTTTCGGCATTCGGCAGTGAAACAGCTGACATACGAAGCGCTGTTTAATATCCGCGGGGAGCGGCGCAGGGATACGAATGACAAAAACTAGTCCCGCTGTAATGTGACGTTGTAAATTTTTTCTCTTTGTTTGTGAGATGTAAATTAGCCATGCTTTCAGAGGCTAATCCTTTTGTGAGGCTAAACGGCGCAGATAAAGCGCCCCCGAAACTAGCCAGAACTACCTTTCTGAATCACTTCTACCCTGAAAATCTCTGGGCAGGGGGGTGTGTGTGAAATGGGTCAAAGTTTACAGAGCACTGGGTGGGTGAAGGAACACATAAAACTTAATGTCTAAAAAAGCGAACTTTTCCTTTAAGTTTTTATTTTCAGGAGCAGGTGTGTGTCCTCCACCATCCCAGCTGTCAGATGATCTGAGCTGCAGAAGCTCCTGCTCTGCGTCTCTCCAGTCACGATCATGACACCGGCACCGTGTGTCTTATAAAAAGGGCGTAATACCTGCTGATCACCTGTCTGTCGCTCCTACTGCAGCCGCAGAGACCCTGACTGCAACAGCGCGTCTGCCGCGGCCGCTTCCCCTCTCACTGTGCAGACGTGCAGCGGCAAAAATCAAACCTGTGTGCCGAACTAAATTAACTTGTTTAAAAGTGATGGAAACTGCATCCTGCAATGAAAAATACCGCGTGGAGGAAACTCATTAAAACACGTCATCACAGTGGATTTAATACGAGTTTTGAAGAACAAACTCCAGGTGGAGTGAGGTGAGTTTTATGGCTCACTGCAGAAATAAAAACACACGGAGAATCAACATCAAACGCAGCTAATCTCCACTTCCACCCACTAGGAGCCGATGCGGCTAATAAATAAATAAATAAATAAAATAATAAATATAATAATAATAATAATAATAATAATAATAATAATAATAATAATAATAATAATAATAATAATAAAAATAAATCTCAACACGCAAAGTTGTGAGATTATTTATTGCTTTTCTGCACTATTTAGTCTGTGGAGAGTTTTAATTATTAAAATCTGTTATATGGTCACTGACAGCAGCTACATTTAAGTTTCACTTTATCAGGCATCCTGGACATGATCATCCTGAGAGTTTTAGCTGAAAACAGCTGCTGGACTTTTCTGGTTATCTTGAAGACATTTAGCCTCTCATCTAGAGGCTACTTCAGCTCCCAGACTGTAGGAGGCTGTGAGTTGTGGTCAGAAACAAACACACTGATTGTGCTGCAAGTCTCTTTTCTCTTCTTGGGGGGGGCGTCAACACAGTCGGGACATAGAAGGGGGTGCGCGGCTAAATAAGTTTGGGAACCGCTGGTATAGCACATTTCCTACACAAAAGCAATTCAGTGTGCTTTACAGCAGATGAAACAAACACAAGAAGGAACAATGGAATTACATCCATCCATCCATCAATCCATCTTCATCCGCTTATCCGTAGTCGGGTCGTGGGGGCAGCAGCCTAAGCAGAGAGGCCCAGATTTCCCTCTCCCCAGCCATTTGGGCCAGCTCCTCCAGGGAAATCCCAAGGCGCTCCCTGGCCAGATGAGAGACATAGTCCTTCCAGTGGGTCTTCCTTTGGGTCTCCTCCCAGTTGGACGTGCCTGACTTGAGCATGTCGCTACACTGGAGTTCAATCAGCTCTGTCTGTAAGTTGGTTGGTGCACTGTCTATGTCGGCCGTGAACAGATTATTGAGCTTTTGGAATCTCCATTTCTGGGCTTCAAAGTCAGCAAAGCGCCGAGTAAATTCGGCACTGGGTAGGAGGAGTGTTTTCAGTTTGTCCCAGACTGAAGAGGCTGCAGACGCCGATACTAGTAGCATGGATGCTGACTGTAAACAGAAAGGAGGGGGCGCTTCAACTGACACGCTGAATCCGCAAGGCACTATGGGATTTGTAGTCTTTTTGCGGCAAATTGGGCTGGCGGGCCAGTTTTAATATATATTTGATATTTGATCTCGCGAGCCAAATATAAATAGACTGCGGGCCAAATTTGGCCCGAGGGCCCGAGTTAGACACCTGTGGTGTAAGCAGTGTTGGGCAAGATACTTCAAAACTGTAATGCATTATTTATTACTTGTTACTCACATTTTAAAGTAATTCGTTGCATTATAATATTACTAATTTTAAAAATGTAAGGCATTACACTACTTTTGCATTACTTTAAGTTACTTTCACCAAAATAATATGGATTTGGGAATCTAAATGTAGCTCATGACGCTCAAGTAGCTCATTAGACATCCAGTGGAAGGTGATGTGGTATCTGACTGGGCTAGGGGTTGTGGTTAAAGCAGTCAGATATAACAACAGTTCTTTAGGTGTGTTTTGAAACAATTTTAATTTATTTTACCAGGGTCATACTCAGATAGGCACACAGAAAGACTCATACTACGACGTATTTCAAAGTTAAAGGCTTTATTGAAGCTACATCAGCAGTATTACAACACAGTGAAAAGCACATGAAAAACCTCAGCTCTTACCGCTGCCTTGTGAGTGGAGAGCCAACACTCCTAGGTAGAGCGCGCTTCACTGAACAGCTGGGCGTCCGTACGTAAACCCACAGCAGACTCTAACTCCTTCTTTCCTGTTCTTTACCTTTATGCTCTAAGTCCACCAACACACACATTCCTTCGGGGGGGCTGAGTGGTCAACCCAGTCTCCCCATCGTCACATTCCCTCGGGACTTAGCGTTTTTCACATCTTTCTTATCTCCACTCAGGCCTCTGGCAGAAACCACCTGTTCCCTATCGCGTGCGAAGCAGTAAATAACGGGTTTCACAAGACCCTTCTAGTGCGAAGCAGCAAAGTAACAAGTTATATAAACTCTCCCTGCGTAGGGAGAGTTATGTATATTAAATGATTACAAAACAGCACAAATATATATATTTCTATATCAAGGTGTAAAGAGCATTTGACTACAGTGTTCTTCATATCCTTATTCGTCACAAACTTAAAGTAACGGGCATATGCCCATCTGGAGAGTGTTCTATCTAACGTTAGATCAGCTGCAGGTTCACTCATCTCTGCTCTGTCTGACTACAGGAAGTGAAACATTTTGCGTGGACGTTTCTCTTCTGCTGATCTTGTGTAGCTTAGAAATCTAGACACACCGTAGCAGAAGCAGAAAGATTTTGCTCTGCAGGTCCTTCTGATCACCTCCATCAGAAAGCATGAAAGTGTCCAAAGCTGGCTTGGACCCCCAGAAAATGAATTTGTATGAAAGAAATGCAACAAAAAATTGTACGCTTAACATGCTATTAACTGAGCGTGTAAACGGTGTGTGGGGGGAAGGGGGTGGCTCCACCACCCTGTATTTTGCCTTGGTCCCCAAATGCCTGGATACGGCCCTGGGTGTGGACCTGAGTTTTGAAAGTGATCTGAATTTTATCAAATAAATAAATATTACATGCTTATAAATTATTGCTTTATGTTGTTAAACATTTGTAGTGGGTAAAAATCTACCTAGTTTTTCCTTTTCAAGAACTTTATTTAGTTTTCTTGTTTTTTATTTGACTATTTTCCTGTCTGTCTCTTATCTTCCTGTATCTCCTCTCAATTCTCCAGAAAAACTGCTTCCTGGATTTCCTACTTTTTCCACATAATGAGCTAGCCTACTTTTAAACTAAGCAGCTCTTGGATCTCCATCCATCCATCCATTTTCTCCCGCTTATCCGGAGTCGGGTCACGGGGGCAGCAGCTTAAGGAGGGAAGCCCAGACCTCCCTCTCCCCAGCCACTTGGGCCTGCTCCTCCGGGGGAATCCCAAGGCATTCCCTCGCCAGCCGAGAGACATAATCTCTTCAGCGTGTCCTGGGTCTTCCTTTGGGTCTCCTCCCGGTTGGACGTGCCCGGAAAACCTCACCAGAGTGGTGTCCAGGAGGCATCCTAATCAGATACCCGAGCCACCTCAACTGGCTCCTCTCGATGTGGAGGAGCAGCGGGTCTACTCCGAGCCCCTCCCGGATGGCCGAGCTTCTCACCCTATCTCTAAGGGAGAGTCCAGCCACCCTGCGAAGAAAACTCATTTCGGCCGCTTGTATCCGCGATCTCGTTCTTTCGGTCACTACCCAAAGCTCGTGACCATAGGTGAGGGTAGGAACGTAGATCGACCGGTAAATTGAGAGCTTTGCCTTTCGGCTCAGCTCTCTCTTCACCACGACAGACCGGTACAACGCCCCCATCACTGCAGACGCAGCACCAATCCGCCTATCGATCTCACGCTCCACCCTTCCCTCACTCGTGAACAAGACCCCAAGATACTTAAACTCCTCCACTTGGGGCAGGACCTCGTCCCTGACCTGGAGAAGGCATTCTACCCTTTTCCGACACAAGACCATGGTCTCGGATTTAGAGGAGCTCTGGGATCTGCACCGCAAAAATAGCGAAATGTGCGCTGCACGCCGCAGGTGTGGTGATGTCACCTGGGCACTGATGAGCTCCACTGAGGCAGAGCGCGCCAGGCAAGAGTAAAAGAGAAAGTGCCCGAAAGCGGACATGAACGATCATGTGGTAAATGTTTTTTTTTGGGGTTTTTTTGGTGGCGTGACTTTGAGAATGTTACTGAGGTTGCGGTGCACGCAGCTGGAGCGCATCCGATCAGCGGTCTCTGTCCTCTCTGCTCAATAGAAGTCCTGGTGCGCTGAGAGTTCATATAAATAATGTCATATCGAAACTGAACCTTTATTCAGGCTCCCACGTAATTAGAACCCTGAAGAAAACTCACTAATTGATTCCTGGTTGAAAATGCGTTGTAATGCGCGCGTTACTGACATTGTACCGAGTAAAATATTACTGATTTTTTTGTCTGTAATGCCTTACATTACCGCGTTACATCAAAAAGCAATGCATTACAGTAATTAATTACTTTTATAACTCGTCACTACCAACACTGGGTGTAAGGTGACCAAACTAAGGCAGTAAACTAGTACAATGAACTACAAAAAGCATTGAAGACTAAAACTAGAAAACTAATAGAATATCAATAAAACAGAGTAGAAAATTAAAGTGGCTGGTGACTAATTTTGTATTATAATTACATATCAAGAAAAGACAAAACAAACACAAAAATGAACAATGGATTTACGTACAAAACATTGAAGACTAAAACTAACAGAATTTCAATAAGACATTGAGTAGAAAACTAAAAGTGACTGGAGACTGTGGTGGCACTGAGAGTAGGACAGAAGGTTAACCAGGAATGGACCCTGTGCACAATAGCAAACGCTAGTTCCGGTTGATGAACTCCAGAGAGCCTTGCTACTTCCTGTCCCCTTCACAGTAATGTCAACATGGCAGTGAACTGTACTTTTCCAGATCCCTTGGAAATTTGCTGAAAATTTCAGTCGATGACGTTCATCGTATTGTTGACACTTTTTCATCTGCTCCAGAAAGCAAACGAGAAAAGGGATTTAAATTGTTTATATCCCAGTATGTGCACAACTATGACGATGAGTACACAATGCAGCTGTGCTAACTAGTGCATGACAAACACATTGTATTAATATTAAACAGTAACTACAGTATTTTTGCTACCTGGACCTTATTGTTACAATGCAATACCCACCCAGAGAACTTTGGTGCTATTTCAAGTCCAATAAATATCCGTCTATGATCGGCGTATATCCATAATGGGAGTTGTTGTAGCAGCGGTGCAGCCTCTAAATAAGGCATTATCTGCCTCTAAAGTCTTTCATTTCACCAGTGATTTGGTATGAATCACTAGCACTATTCCCTGTTAGTTAGGAGCATCTTGGACTTGCTTTGTTGTCCTTTACAGAAGTTTAGTGAAACGGGGACTGCAGTGACGTCACGGCCGTTCGGCTTCTTCATTGAGCAGAACTTTCCCTCTGTGCTCTCACGGTGGTCGGTTAGACAGAACTTGCTACAACAAATATCAACGTGGTTCGCATTTGCGTCTATTCCACTTTCCAAATTTTCCAATAATTTCATTGCCGACCGTCGGAGAGCACAGAGTGAAAGTTCTGCTCAGATCAGATGAGCTGCTATTCACCTGTTTTCTAGCAGCACTTTACTTTCACTTTACTTTCATTCATTTTGTTCAAGGGGGTGGGGAGTGGGTTGATACACACACACACACACATATCAACACAGACATGCCAATCAATGCAACATTTTTCAATGAAATATCTTAATTTATCCTCTCATTTACCACAGATTTTCATTAGCATAATACTAGCTGGAAATAACTAACCTATACTTCTGGTTGGAACCCGGAAATTAGCATTTCTTCGTGCACAGGGTCCATTACAATGAACTACAAAAAATTAAGGTTGCAGGGAATTACTAAAACTAGGAGTATTGAAGCAGACCCTAAATTAAAGCAGTAAAACTAGTACAATGCACTACAAAAAACATTAAAGACTAAAACTAGATACTCAATACTTTGAGTAGGTAAGAAGGCTAACCAGGAATTACTAAGTGTAAGGTGACTAAAACTAAAGCAGACTAAAACTAGAAAGCTAACAGAATATTAATGAGGCATTGAATAGAAAACTAAAAGTGGACAGCCAGGAATTACTAACTATGTGAAAACATTCATTAAACTAAAGGTGTATGGTGGTCAGTGTTGGGGAGTAACAGAATACATGTACCGCCGTTACGTATTTAGAATACTAATTATGAGTAACTGTATTCCGTTACAAATACTATTTTTAAACATGGTATTTAGAATACAGTTACTTTCGTAATACCATTGGAATACTTTTGTGTTTTCCTAGCTTGGCAAACCATCTTATATATGATGATATAAAGTCTGGCAATGGTTCATTGACGTCTCTGTCGTGGGGTGGGATCCACGGTGGTCTTTTAAACTGTCTCTGCATGCTATCGGATAACAAACAACGTGACATACTCACCGCTACTGATGTCAGTCAACAAGGCAGTCCGCCATACTCCGTCAAAGAAGATGCAAATACATTCTTTTTTAAAATAAACTTAAGTACGGTACCTCTGCTCTTGACTCAAAGAAAAGCCCAAGAAATAATCCAAAGTTGATGCCATAGCCGTTTCAAACGAGCCGCTGTCATGTTTATTCAGTAATATCCCGCCCACCAACAGAGTGCTGTGATTGGCCCACTAAACCAATAGGACGCTGTGATTGGACCGCTAAAGATATCAGTCACGGCCCATGGGGCAGTCTGTCATATACACAGACATACGCTTCGTGGACTAAGGCTGCAGTAGTGGCCGGCTGCCTTCTTAGTTGGGTCTCCATTCACCCCCAGTGCATTCATTTCTACTGAGGAAGGTGCTTACCCAGCTAAAAACACATTTTATCAAACTTTTTCACAAAAGCAGACACATGGTAAGGCATGATAATTAAAATATAAACATATTTAAACAAAATAAATTAAGTTAAAATATACAATCCCATCAGGTAGGCTAGAAAAGTCAATAGTAATCCCAAGTGATCTGTTTTCAATAGTACACTGGTTGTTGCAACTGTAGGCTGCACAAAAACGTGCATAGTTGCTCACTCTGCATTAACTTTGGAGGATGAGGAGACCCATCCAATATGGTGGCAATGCTGTTACGCTCTCCAGCGCTCAATGGGGCGTCTACGTATTCATGTCTATGGTCATACACTGTCAAAGAAGATGCAACATCCTGCTCATCAAATAGAGCGCTGTGACTGGCACCAGATGTCTGGGGCTGCTTTGGTTTCAATATTACAGACAGTAATGCTGTGCTATGGTCAAGCATTTTTTCACTTTATTACAGAAAAAGAAATATAATCTATTGACACTTTGATAAATAAAGTAACAAAAATAATTAAATTGTTTAATTTATTTTTTCCCATTTAACATACCCTCTGTTTTCCTGTAGGAGTAGCTACCAATACATTTAATAGTTTTAAATGCTGTTTTTAAGGGGAAGTATTCCAAGTATTTAGAATACAGTACCAGGATTAGGCAAAGTAACGGAATACGTTACAAAATACATTTTAAAGCAGGTATTCAGTATTCTGTAACTAAATACATTTACAAAGTATTCTCCCCAACACTGATGGTGGTAGCCTGACCAGCCATACCAATGATTCCTTATGGAAAACAATGGGTCTGGTAACACTCCTGATCAAATAACCCCACCCCCTGAGAGTTCTCACCGAGCCAATCAGCACTGAGCAGCGTACGTCACACACCGCGATGCTCAGTTTCTCATAAACAACAAAGATGGCATCTGAAGCGGAGTTCGCTGCAGCCCTTTCCTCTGTTCTAAATGACTTGGACATGTCTTTAAAACCACAAGAACTAGATTAATTGCATTTCTTGCAAAAATGCGTTTGAATGCTTTATTGCTGAAAATTATAGATGAAGGTGCCAAATAGCTGATTTGAAGCTGAAAATAAGCTTAATTGTCAAAATAAGATGAATATATTTAAAAATGTAGGAGCAAAAATCACTTAAAAGAAAATAAAATAGCCCAAAAAGAAGGTAGAGAATAGAGAAAAAAATCCTAAACAGCAGAAAACTGAAATCTCTAAACATAGTTTAAAAAACTGAACAGCTGAAATGTTTAAACTGCTCTTGTTTGAGTAGGAATAGTTTAATAGTTAAATTTTCACAATTAGTTGAACTGTGAATTTAGCAGAATATGCTGAATTTTGAAACGGATAGCTGAAGATGCTGAATAGCTGAACTAAAATAAGTAGTTTTCTGCTGCATAAATGTAGTTTATTTGTGAAAATGAGTTGAATGGATTTAAAGATTTAAGAGCAAAAAATCACAAACAAGTGTAATAAAGCTCAAAAAGTAGGTGAAGAATGGAGAAAGAAAATCCTAAACAGTAGAAAACTGAAATCTCTAAACATAGTTTAAGAAACTGGACACCTGAAAGATTTAAACAGCTGGTATTTGAGTAGTAATTGTTTAATAGTTAAACTTTCACAATTAGCTGAGCTGTGAATTTAGCAGCTGAAACTGATAGATGAACATGCCTTAGAACTGAAGTGAAATTGAAAATGAGTTCAATTGTCAAAGTTAGCTGAATGAAATCAAAATTAAACTGTTAGAAAGAGCAGAAATTGAACATTGAATTTTCAAAACTCTCTCAGCCAATCAGAGAGCAGGGATGGTGGACGGCTGGTTTCCTGAGACCAAGCCAATCAAGTTGATGTATGATATGTGTGGGTGAGCTTTTCTGTTAACCCGGAAAAGTGTTGAACTTTCTCGGCCAATCGGGGGGGGGGGGGGGGGGGGGTACTTGAGACCAAGCCAATCGATTTAATGTATAATATGTGTGGGTGCGTATTTCTGATAACCAAGGAGAAGCTTGAACTTTCTCAGCCATTCAGAGAGCAAGGATGAGGGGGTGTGGGGGGGCACTGGGTTCCTTAGACCTAGCTGAACGATTTAATGTATAATATGTGAGGGTGTGTATTTCTGTTAACCAAGAAGAAGCTGGAATTCTCTCAGCCAATCAGAGAGCAGGGATGGGGGATGGGGGGGCACTGGGTTCCTTAGACGAAGCCGATCGATTTGATGTATAATATGTGTGGGTGTGTATGTCTGTTTAGGCGGCAGAAATTTGAAAACTCTCGGCCAATCAGGGAGAAGGGATGAAGCAGCACTGGTTTTCAGGTGAACTTGACTCATAAAGAAAAGCCTTTGATCCTTTGAGCTTTAATTGTTTATAATTAGGCTTAACGAGCTGTCTGCATGTGTTAACGACCCGTCTGCATGTACTTACAGTCAGCTTCAGCTGTTAGATGTCAGATCGGAGGCCTCGAACTTCTCATCACCATTGGAAAAGTATTGCACCGATTTGAAATGACTGTGACTGTTTTTGCATAATTGATTAGTGTACTCTAAAAAATGTGGTCGTAGCAGATTTTTCTTTATAGAAATTCATCTGAAACTGCAGATCGCCTGTTCTGCAGCTCCAAATGTCAAATTATAGGCCTCAAACCTCGCATCACCATTCGAAAAGTATAGCACCAATTTGAAAAATTCCAAAAGCATCAACATCAGAAGGCTTTGGTGGTGCTATATTAAAATTTTTGTGTGCCTACCTAGAATATTTGTAGGAGATATGATGAGATGATTTCTGCTGGCTGACAGAGGCCGGAGCAGAAAATGCCTGTTTTTTATGGGAGGAAAATGTGGCTGAATCCTCCTTCTGATGCTTGTAACTCAAGAACCGTGACAGCTACAGCTAAAACAAAGAAATCCCATTGAAGCTGACAAAAAAAACTTCTGTTTTTGAAATAAATTACGCATGAACTCTAAAAGATGTGGTCGTAGCAGATTTTTGTTTAGAGAAAGTCATCGGACACTGCAGAAAACTATGATCTGCAGCTTCAAAAGTCAGATTGGAGACCTCCAATCTCTCATCACCAATCGAAAAGTATTGCACCGATTAGAAAAATTCCAAAAGCGTCAGCAGCAGAAGGCGTTGATGGTGCGCTGTGTGAATTTTTGTGTGGCTACGTCGAATGTTGTAGGAGATATGAGGAGACTATTTCTGCTGTCTGACAGAGGCCGGAGCAGAAAATGCCTGTTTTTTATGGGAGGAAAATGTGGCTGAATCCTCCTTCTGACGCTTGTAACTCAAGAACTGTGACAGCTACAGCTACAGCTAAAACAAAGACATCCCATCGAAGCTGACAAAAAAAAAGTTCTGTTTTTGAAATAAATTATGCATGAACTCTAAAAGATGTGGTCGTGGCAGATTTTTGTTTAGAGAAAGTCACGGGAGACTGCAGAAAACTGTGATCTGCAGCTTCAAAAGTCAGATTGGAGGTCTCAAACCACTCATCACCATTCAAAAAGTATTGCACCGATTAGAAATTTTCCAAACGCGTCAGCAGCAGAAGGCTTTGATGGTGCTCTGTGTGAATTTTTGTGCGGCTACATTGAATTGTGTAGGAGACGATTTCAGCTCTCAGACAGCGATCGAATCACACATTCACAGCTTGATTATAATGCGAGAATCTGGCACTATCTGCCTTCTGAGGCTCGTAGCGTCCGAACCGTGACAGCTACAGCAAAAATGAAGACATCCCATCGAAGCTGACGAAGATTCCTACTTTTTGAGTTATAATTGTTTCAGTAGCCCAAACGATGTGGGTGTAGCAAACATGTGTTCGCAGAACTTGTGATGTTGAAATGTTAGAGTGCGGAATCGGCAGTTTAGAGTGGTGAGAAACATTTCTGAAAACTGATTAATCTCCAAAGAGATTATCACTACGACCACAACGTTTGGAGTACGTCCATATTTTATAGCTCAAAACGGAGGAATTTTTGTCAGCTTTTATCCAGTGCAAGTCTCATTTCCATCGGTTCTACGGTTCTCTCAGGACACTGCCTGAAGTGGAGCAAAGTCGGTTCTGAGCCCTATTCTTTTGAATGGGGGGAGGAGGAGAAATTTCTGAACTTTTCCAAATCGTACCTCAAGTTTAACCTGTGATTATAGAAAAACCGTAAAATATATCAAGAAGCTGAATAAAGTGTAAATAGCTGAAAGTGTTCTGAGTTTGTTAAAAGTTGAATGAAGTCTCTAGGTTGAAGTATGCTGAAGTAGTTAAAGTTCAAACAAGCTGAATGATTTTTGGAAAATTCGAAGGATTTGAAGCATTTCCCATTCAATTCAATGGGCTGAAGAATCGCAGAAAAAGCTGAATATCTCCTAAAATATTAAACATATCAATACCAAAAGTAATGCCCGGAAAGAGCATAATGAGATGAACAATTTGATACCAAATTTGCTGAAATAGCTGAAAATTTTAAGGAGTTGAAAAAGTTCAAAAAAGCGTACGGAACACGGAAGAATAACTAGATTAATTGCATTTCTTGCAGAAATGCGTTTGAATGCTTAATTGCTGAAATTTATAGCTGAAGCTGCTTAAGAAATGAGCTGAAGCTTAAAATGAGCTTAATTGTCAAAATAAGCTGAATGGGTTTGAAGATTTAAGAGCAAAAATCCCTAAGAAGTGTTATGAAGCTAAAAAAAAGGTGAAGAATCAAAAAAATCTGCTAAACAGCAGAAAGCTGAAATCTCCATACACATTTAAAAAAGCTGGACAGTGGAAATGTTTAAACAGCTGGTATTTGAGTAGGAATAGTTTAATAGTTAAATTTTCACAATTAGCTGAACTGTGAATTTAGCAGCTGAAACTGATAGATGAACATGCCTTAGAACTGAAGTGAAGTTGACAATGAGTTCAATTGTCAAAGTTAGCAGAATGAGATAAAAATAAACTGTTAGAAAGAGAAGAAATTGAACTTTAAAGTTTCAAAACTTTCTCAGCCAATAAAAGACCAGGGATGGTGGACGGCTGGTTTCCTGAGGTCAAGCTGATCGATTTGGTGTATAACATGTCTGGGTGCGTATTTCTGTTAACTTGGAAGAAGCTTGAACTCTCTCAGCCAATCAGAGAGCAGGGCTGGGGACGGCTGGTTTCCTGAGACCAAGCCGATCAATTTGATGTATAACATGTCCGGGGTGTATTTATGTTAACCCAGAAGAAGCTTGAAATCTCTCAGCCAATCAGAGAGCAGGGATGTTGGGGTGGATGGGGCAATGGGTTCCTAAGACCAAGCCGATCGATTTGATGTATAATATGTGTGGGTGCGTATTTCTGTTATCCAAAAAGATGCTTGAGCTCTCTCAGCCAATCAAAGAGCAGGGATTGGGGGTGGGGGGGCATTGGGTTCCTTAGACCAGTGGTTCTCAACCTTTTTTCAGTGATGTACCCCCCGTGAAATATTTTTTCAGCCAAGTACCCCCGAACCGGTACCAGCGCAAAGCATTTTTGGTTGTAAAAAAAAAAAAAAGACCTGAAACAGAGCACTGTGCCATCAGTGACTCATTAATTAAACTTTGGAACTGATAAACGTACAAAATTCAAACATTTGAAAAAAATAACTTTTTCGAACATTTTAAATGTTACTAGTCCATAACTAAATGTATTGGAAATATTTATCATCACTAATATGTAGTGATTCAAGTGTTCATTTTTGCATGGATGCTATTTTTTAAATATATGTATATTTTCTCACGTACCCCCTGAAGTGCCTTCACGTACCCCCAGGGGTACGCGTACCCCCATTTGAGAAACAGTGCCTTAGACCAAGCTGAACAATTTGATGTATAATATGTGTGGGTGTATATGTCTGTATAGCCAGAAATAATTTGAAAACTCTCAGCCAATCAGGGAGAGAGAGGGGGGGAGGGGGGAGAGCGATAGAGAGAGAGAGAGAGAGAGAGGGAGGGAGGGAGATATATATATACAGTATATATATATGGAGAGAGAGAGAGAAAGAGAGAGAGAGAGAGAGAGGAGTAGGGAGGAAGGGAGAGAGAGAGAAAGAGTCAGGGACAGAGAGAGAGAGTAAGTGAGAGAGGGGAGAGAGGGAGGAAGATTGAGGGACAGAAGACAGAGATAGAGAGAGGTAGGGAGGAAGAGTGAGGGACATAGAGAGAGGTAGAGAAAGAGGGGGGGAGGAAGACACAGAGACAGGGGGAGACAGAGAGAGAGAGAAAGAGGGAGGCATAGTGAGGGACAGTGAGAAAGAGAGGGGGGGAGAGAGAGGGAGTGAGTGAGACAGACAGAGAGAGAGAAACAGAGAGAGAGAGAGAGGCATAGTGAGGGAGAGAGAGAAAAAGAGAGGGGCAGAGAGATGGAGGAGGAAAGAGAGAGAGAGAGAGAGAGAGAGAGAGAGAGAGAGAGAGAGAGAGAGAGTTTGCTGAAACAAGCAGACAGACTGATAGAGAAGCCACAAGTCCGTATATCCACTGTCAGACAGCCAATCAGAAAGCTCCATTATCACACCACTGCTCTGCTGCTGTTAGAAGTGTCAGCAGCAGAAGGCTTTGATGGTGCTCTGTGTGAGGTTTTGTGTGGTTACGTTGAATTGTGTAGGAGATATGATGAGACGATTTCAGCTCTCAGACAGCGATCGAATCACACATCTTTATTATGGGAGACAATGGGAGAATCTGGCAGTCTCTGCTTGATACTAAATTTGTGTAAATAGTGTACAAATTGTGGCACTAGTTAGATGCCAAAAAACGTACGGAAACTGAAAAATGGAGGAGGAGGAACTCGATACTTTGAATGCTTTCCAAGCATTCAAACTAATAATAATAAGAAGAATAATAAAGAGAAACAGGAAAACAATAGTTTGACAGCATTCAAACTAACTAGATCAATTGAATGCTGCGTCACTGGAATCGAGAGGCGAAGCAGCCGAATAACTGAACTGAAGCTGAAACTGAGCTCAATTGTCAAAAATAGCTGAACGTAGTTGAAGAATTAGGATCAAAAGTAAATAACAAGTTTAATAAAGTGCAAAAAGTAGACTAAGAACGAAGAAAAAAATCTTAAACGGCAGAAAACGGAACTCTCCGAACGCAGTTTAAAAAACTCGACAGCTGAAATGTTTAAACGGGGTGTGTTTGAGTAGGAATAAATTAATAGTTTAATTTTCACAATGAGCTGAACTGTGTATGTAGCAGCGTCAGCTGAATTCTGAAACTGATAGCTGAACATGCCTTGGAACTGGAGTGAAGTAGAAAATGAGTTCAACTGTCAACGTTAGCGGAATGAAATCAAAATTAAACCGTTAAAAAGAGCAGAAATTTAACTTTGAAGTTTCAAAATTCTCTCAGCCAATCAGAGAGCAGGAAAGCTGGACGGCTGGCTTCCTCAGACCAAGCCTAACGATTTGGTGTATAACACGTCTGGGTACGTCATTCTGTTAAGCCAGAAAAATCCAAAAGACTCTCAACCAATCAGAGAGCAGGAACGGTGGACGGCTGGCTTCCTCAGACCAAGCCGAACAATTTGGTGTATAACACGTCTTGGTGTGTCATTCTGTTAACCCAGAATAAGCTTGAACTAAGTTTGAAATGATCCAGTTATTAAAAAAAGAATTGAATGAAGAGAATTTAGACTGAGGTATTAAATAAGAATAATTTGGTGTAGTTTAGCTTGAAACCTTGGATCTAAGATGAAGATGAAGAATTTCCAAAAAAAAATCAAGACATTGTTTGCAGAAAGAAATGTAACACAACATAAAAAGTGCTTTGCTGTGGTCTGAAACAAGGTGGCGGCAGAGTACTGTGTATTTATATAGGTTGAGTGTAGAGCTACAGTGTTTGAGTGTTGGTATACATATTTAATTGTTTAAATTATCCAAAAATATTGTATAAATAATTGAATGAAGAAGAGCATTTAGGCTGAAGTATAAAATGAGCATAATTAGGTGTAGTTTAGCTTGAAAAGTTGCATGTACGTTGAAATTTTTGAAACAGTTTAAAGAGTAGAACCATGAAACTGCCACAGGTGGGATTTGAACCTGTGTCTGGCGCATGGGAAGCCTCCTACTATCCCACTGAGTGGGCAGAAAAGCACAGGTGGATGTCGTTATGTAAAGATAATTTGGGCTCTTCCATGCTGCCTTTGGACTGAATGAGGCAGAAGACAAGACTTCTCAGCTCGTTAGCAATTGTAGCAGAAGAACCGTTATAGTTACAGCAAAAACAAAGACATCCCCTGAAAGCTGACGAAAATACCTACTGTTTTATACAATCATCATGTGTGTACTCAAAAATCATGTGTGTACTCAAACATATAGAGCAACATTTGGACCATTGTTTCACTTGAAATGAAGCAGTCTGCCCCTCCTTCTGCTGCTCACTGCTAGAGTGAAGTTGTGTTCCCTGAACTGTTTTCATAAGCACCAAAAACTGTCTTACAGCCACAATACTTTGAGTAGATTGATAAATTATAGCTCAAAACGTAGGTATATCTGTCAGCTATCATTCAGTGCCAGTCTCAATTTTTTTGCCAACATTCTTTTTTTATTGGTTTCATTTATTTATTATAACAAGAACCACAAGAAAAGTCTTCTACTCAGTTACATCTTAACTGATAAAACAAGCAAACAAACAAAAAACAACAGCATACATTCAACAACAACAATTGGTCCCATTTACAATGTTGGTCTGTTCTTAACCTTATGCAAGGTTAAAACTCCATATCTTTATGTTTACCATATTTGAAAGAGTTACACATACATGTATTATTGACAATAAAAGGAACTATTTTATTAGTTAGCTTTCTTATCTTGACAGAGAGCTCTTATGGATATTCAAAAAGGTCCTCCCGATTCACCATTTCCCGTTAAGTCTGTTGTATTCATAAATTTCATAAAGGGATCCCAGATTTGGTGGAATATGTGATTCTCTCGTTTAAGTGTGAATGTTATTTTCTCCATAGGAAGTGTTGACAATAATTCTGCTATCCACCTGCCCACAGTGGGTCTTTTGGTCAATTGCTCTTTTGGCCAGTAATATACTTAATTCTACAAATAAACATTTATTCCTTTCCATCTTTAGCTTATCTGGGTATATTCTCAATATAAAAAATGTTGGGTTGAGAGGGAGTTGGATCTGCAAAATCTTCTGAATCGTTTGTCACTTCCTTCCAGAAATTCTGTATTTCAATACATTTCCAAACACAGTGATAAAATGTACCTTTTTCATTGCCACATTTAATACAAGTGTCTGGTATTGCATCATTATACCTATGGAGTTTTTCAGGGGTGATATACGTTCTCATAAGCCAATTATATTGTAACATCTTTAACCGAGTATTTGCAGTTGTTGTCTGTGCCTTATTGCAAGCTTCTTCCCATTCTTCTTGTGAAATGTTTTCTTCTAAATTGTCTCTCCATGCCTCTAACCTGTCTTCAGATGTGTCTATGCTATTTTCTACAAGTTTTTTGTATATTATAGATATTGCCCCTCTCTGTCCCAAACGGTTAGTAACTAATAGGTTTTCTAATAATGATAGGGAGGGAATGTCGAGCCTTTGATTCTGTTGTACTCTGATATAATTTCTTAATTGCAAATATTTGAAGAAGTGATTGCATGGTATCTTGAATTTTGTAACTAATTCTTCAAATGTCATTAAGACTCTCTCTTTGTTATATAAGTCTCCTATTTTTTCTAGTCCCATTTTAGCCCAAACTTTAAATCCTCCATCTGCTCTCCCTGGTGGAAAAGATTCATTTCCCCATATTGGGCTAAAGACCAATAAAGAAAGAGGCTCTTTCAAATATTGTTTGATTTTATACCACACAACAATCATATTTTTAACTATAGGATTTATTGTTCCTTTTTTGAGTGTTTTAAGGTCTGCTGAAAACATATATAATGGAAAGGGCAGTTTTAATTGCGTATCTTCCATTTCTTTCCAAGAAGGCGTTTCATCCATTGTAAAGTAGTAAAACATGGTTCTTACTTGTGCCGCCCAATAATATATCATTGGGTTAGGACATCTAAGTCCTCCCCTATCGAATGGTAAGTAGAGTAGAGATAGTCCTGTCCTCGGTTTTCTGTTATTCCATAAAAATCTGGTGAATAGTTTTTTAAGTTTAGTAAACAGGTCACTTGGAGGAGGAAGCGGCAGGTTTTGAAATAAATATAATAGTTTTGGCATTATATTCATTTTAAGAATATTTATCTTCCCTATGAGAGACATTGGTATCGGCATCCAACTATCCAAACACTCTGAAATTTCTTGCATTAGTATTTCGTAATTATTGGCCCCATACCTTTCAGTTTTGGCATAATTTTGATTCCTAAATATGTAAAGGCATCCGCAATTTTAAATTGGGTAGTTATTTTAGGTGGGTTTTTACCTTCTTTTTCATTCAAGAACATTATAGATGACTTAGACTTATTTAATTTATAGCCCGAGATTCTGCCAAAAGCATTTATAACACTCAGTAGGTTAGATACGGATTCTTCTATATTTTTAAGGAATATAATAATATCGTCAGCAAATAAGGCTAATTTATGTTCCTGATGTCCAATTGTTATACCTGTAATATTTTTCTGTGTTCTTATAGAAATTGCCAACGGTTCTATTGCCATGATGAATAACAATGGGGATAATGGGTCTCCTTGTCTACAACCCCTTTGTATTGTGATTGGTTTGGAGATAGTACGATTTGTTATTATTTCAGCATAAGGTTGTGTATAGAGTAATTTTATCCATTTAATGAAGCTTGTTCCAAATCCAAAGCGATGTAAGATTGCAAATAAATATGGCCACTCCACCCTATCAAATGCTTTTTCTGCATCCAAGGATAATAAGGCCGTATCCGTCATCCCTTTTTCAAAATGTAGGACATTTAGTACCCTTCTAACATTGTGGAAACCCTGCCTGCTCTGTACAAAACCATTCTGGTCTTTATCGATGATGGTTGGAATTATTTTCTCTAGTCTTTTAGCTAATATTTTACTCAAAATTTTTAAATCTACATTCAAAAGACTAATTGGCCTAAAATTTTCACATTTATTGTTCGGTTTACCTGGTTTTGGTAGTAATGTAATCAGTGCTCCTCTAAGTGATGTTGGCAGTATTTCATTATGAAAAGACTCATTAAACATTTCCAATAGTGGTAACATCAATTTTTGTTTATAAACTTTGTAAATTTCTATCGGCATTCCATCAGGACCAGGAGTTTTCCCCCCTTTAATTTCTTCGATTGCTTTAGCAATTTCTCCAATCGAAATGTCTCTTTCTAAATCGTTTTTATTGTCTTCCGATATCTTTGGGATCTGTATTTTGTCTAAAAAGTTATTTAATTCTTCCGCATTTGAATCTATCTCTGAGTTATATAAATTTCTGTAGAACGTTTTGAATAGATCATTTATCCTTCTAGGGTCTATTATGCTTTCCTGATTATTATTTAATATTGAGTTTATAAGTCTCTCACTCTGTAGTTTTTTAATCCGCCACGCAAGTACTTTCCGCGGTTTTTCTCCTTGATCGTAGAAGGATTGTTTTAGTCGTAATAGGCTTGACATTGCTTTCATCGCAGATTTCTCATTATATTGCGCCCTCAATTGAAGCAATTCCTGGTGGGTTTTTATTGAGCCTAACTGAAAATATTCTTTTTCTAATTCTTTTATCTTAGTTTCTAATAATTTCATTTCTCTATATGTTTCTTTGGCTTTTGAGCTCGTGATATTGATTGTTTGGCCCCTGATGAATGCCTTAAATGCTTCCCATCTGATACTTCTTGAGGTTTCATTTGTATTTATTACAAAGTAGTACTTAATCTCTTCTTCCAAATATGCAACGAAGCCCTCATCTAATAGCCATTTCGTTTTAAATCTCCATCTTGGACTATCGTTGCTTATTTCCGAGTCAATATAAGTTATTGATACTGGTGCGTGGTCAGACAAAACGATCGGATCATATGTGACATTTTCTATCTTATACTTAAGTGCAGCTGAAACTAAGAAGAAATCTATACGTGAGTATGAGTTGTGGGCTCCGGAATAGCATGAATATATCTGTCTCGAAGAAGTGTTTCCCTGCTCCTTAAGTGTGAATGTTCCACGCCCGAGCTTCTGTCTCTTTGAGGGTTTAATGAACAATTAAAATCACCTGCTATAATATATGACCCTGACAGGGTGGCCGCCATTAAAAATAGATTTTTGAAGAATTCTGGTTCATCGGTATTTGGAGCATTTATATTTATTAATATTATTTGTTCCTGTAAAATACTACACTGTACAATCAAATAGCGACCTGCCTTATCTTTAATAATATTGTGAATCCTTAGAGGGACAGACTCATGTAATAAAATCATGACCCCTCTTGCTTGGGAAGTAAATGGTGCCGAAAGGATTTTACCTTTCCATCTCCTCTTCACTTTAGTTTCCTCCTCCTGTCTCAAATGTGTTTCTTGGAGAAAAACTATGTTGGATTGTAAGAGTTTAACTCTATTCAGGACTTGCTTAACCTTTTTTGTTTTTTGTAGCCCTCTGCAATTCCAAGAAGTAATTTTAATCTTTAATCCTCTAACTATAGTTGAAAAACTGGTTTATATTTCCCAACACTGTGAACAAATTTAGCCATTTTCCATGGGACCAGAAAAAAAAAAAAAAAAAAAANATCATAAGAGCAGATAAAGATGTGAAACATTGGTTGGAACTGCCACTAAAAGTACCAGTAATAGTTTTGGATTTATTTATGTGTATGTTTACTTAATTTTCCACTAATATCAACATCCCATTGAAAAAAATATCCATACTCTTTTTGCAAAAGTTTTTTTTTCTCTCCTTAATTTTAAAACCAAATAGAAACAAAATGATGTTTTTTTCAAAAATGACAACAAATCTCATCTAGTAGATATTTAGGGAAGAGGACAAACGTTCACTCAGCAGAAGCAGCTGAGATAGGGTTAGTGTTGGGCAGCAGCAGCTCAGGAGGTAGAGTGGGTTGTCCAGTAATCATACCATACCATACCATACCAGTTTATTTGTTTGGCGCATTAAAACACAGCATGAGAGCTGAACAAAGTGCCTTACAGTTGAAAAACAAGTTAAAATAAACAATTGCAATAGCATGATACCCAAATAAGCAATAAAAGGCAGAAACCAGACAACACACAGTAATTCAATAAAAAATGGTCAAATCAACCATAGGACTAGTAAATCTAGTAATCGGAAGGTTGCAGGTTCGATCCCGGCTCCCCCTATAGAATGCTGCTGTTGTGTCCTTGGGCAAGACACTTAACCCGCCTTGCCTGCTGGTGGTGGTCGGAGCTCAGAGGGACCGGTGGCGCCAGTGTACGGCAGGCCCCGCCTCCGTCAGTGCGCCCCAGGGCAGCTGTAGCTACGATGTAGCTCATCCCCACCAGCGTGTGAATGGGTGAATGACTGATTGTGAAGCGCCTTGGGGGGTTGTAAGAAGGTGCTATACAAATACAGGCTATTTACCATTTCAGAATTCACCATCGACCCAGAAATCCATCATACAAGCAGGTTAAGATTAGCCTAGTGAACTAGACCAAATTCTTGCTTTGCAGAGTTTGGTCTAGGCACGCTTCATAGGAACCCTTGCAGCCTGTGGCTGTCCAATCACAGCTCGCTATAGTTTTGGTTGGGCCAATCACAGCGCTCTATAATTTGGGCCAATCACAGAGCGGGAGTAGCCGATGACGTCAGCGCTGCGGCCGCGAACCCAAGCAACATGGCGGCAACTCAGGAAACACGCTCGTTTGAAACGGCTTTGTCATCAACATTGGATTATTTAGACTCCAACGTGCGTAAGTCTGTCTGATATACTTAGCGGCTTCCTATTTTTATCAAACAAAGTAGTGCAATGTCCCAGTACACCTGATATTCACATGTTTTTATACAAAAACAACAGAAATCACTGATGTTAGACGCCATTAAAGCCTCCCGCTTTTCCGTCGCCGTGATTACGTCACGTTGTTCGTTCAATTGTTATACCTGTAATATTTTTCTGTGTTCTTATAGAAATTGCCAACGGTTCTATTGCCATGATGAATAACAATGGGGATAATGGGTCTCCTTGTCTACAACCCCATTGTATTGTAATTGGTTTGGAGATAGTACAATTTGTTATTATTTCAGCATAAGGTTGTGTATAGAGTAATTTTATCCATTTAATGAAGCTTGTTCCAAATCCAAAGCGATGTAGGATTGCAAATAAATATGGCCACTCAAACCTATCAAATGCTTTTTCTGCATCCAAGGATAATAAGGCCGTATCCGTCATCCCTTTTTCAAAATGTAGGACATTTAGTACCCTTCTAACATTGTGGAAACCCTGCCTGCTCTGTACAAAACCATTCTGGTCTTTATCGATGATGGTTGGAATTATTTTCTCTAGTCTTTTAGCTAATATTTTACTCAAAATTTTTAAATCTACATTCAAAAGACTAATTGGCCTAAAATTTTCACATTTATTGTTCGGTTTACCTGGTTTTGGTAGTAATGTAATCAGTGCTCCTCTAAGTGATGTTGGCAGTATTTCATTATGAAAAGACTCATTAAACATTTCCAATAGTGGTAACATCAATTTTTGTTTATAAACTTTGTAAATTTCTATCGGCATTCCATCAGGACCAGGAGTTTTCCCCCCTTTAATTTCTTCGATTGCTTTAGCAATTTCTCCAATCGAAATGTCTCTTTCTAAATCGTTTTTATTGTCTTCCGATATCTTTGGGATCTGTATTTTGTCTAAAAAGTAATTTAATTCTTCCGCATTTGAATCTATCTCTGAGCTATATAAATTTCTGTAGAATGTTTTGAATAGATCATTTATCCTTCTAGGATCTATTATGCTTTCCTGATTATTATTTAATATTGAGGTTATAAGTCTCTCATTCTGTAGTTTTTTAATTCGCCACGCAAGTACTTTCCCCGGTTTTTCTCCTTGATTGTAGAAGGATTGTTTTAGTCGTAATAGGCTTGACATTGCTTTCATCGCAGATTTTTCATTATATTGCGCCCTCAATTGAAGCAATTCCTGGTGGGTTTTTATTGAGCCTAATTAAAAATATTCTTTGTCTAACTCTTTTATCTTAGTTTCTAATAATTTCATTTCTCTATATGTTTCTTTGGCTTTTGAGCTTGTGATATTGATTATTTGGCCCCTGATGAATGCCTTAAATGCTTCCCATCTGATGCTTCTTGAGGTTTCATTTGTATTTATTCCAAAGTAGTACTTAATCTCTTCTTCCAAATATGCAACGAAGCCCTCATCTAATAGCCATTTCGTTTTAAATCTCCATCTTGGACTATCATTGCTTATTTCCGAGTCAATATAAGTTATTGATACTGGTGCGTGGTCAGACAAAACGATCGGATCATATGTGACATTTTCTATCTTATACTTAAGTGCAGCTGAAACTAAGAAGAAATCTATACGTGAGTATGAGTTGTGGGCTCCGGAATAGCATGAATATATCTTGTCTGTGGGGTTATTTTCTCTCCAGACATCAATTAACTTCATTTCTTTCATAAATCAAAGACGTGTTTCCCTGCTCCTTAAGTGTGAATGTTCCACGCTCGAGCTTCTGTCTCTTTGAGGGTTTAATGAACAATTAAAATCACCTGCTATAATATATGACCATTAAAAATAGATTTTTGAAGAATTCTGGTTCATCTGTATTTGGAGCATATATATTTATTAATATTATTTGTTCCTGTAAAATACTACACTGTACAATCAAATAGCGACCTGCCTTATCTTTAATAATATTGTGAATCCTTAGAGGGACAGACTCATGTAATAAGTCTTGCTTGGGAAGTAAATGGTGCCGAAAGGATTTTACCTTTCCATTTCCTCTTCACTTTAGTTTCCTCCTCCTGTCTCAAATGTGTTTCTTGGAGAAAAACTATGTTGGATTGTAAGAGTTTAACTCTATTCAGGACTTGCTTAACCTTTTTTGTTTTTTGTAGCCCTCTGCAATTCCAAGAAGTAATTTTAATCTTTAATCCTCTAACTATAGTTGAAAAACTGGTTTATATTTCCCAACACTGTGAACAAATTTAGCCATTTTCCATGGGACCAGAAAAAAAAAAAAAAAAAAAACCTCAACTAAAGTAGAAGGGGACAAAAAGTGAACGCCTCTTAACCCGTAACCCAATCCCTGACACGTCTTTGTCAGTTCCATTCAGTCTTCAAATATTGGACTTCCAGAAAGCGGAAAGAAAGAGTAAGAGGAAAAAAAAAGAACAAACAAAAAGAAACAGAACTAAAAACCTGATCCAAACTCTATGGGGATCAGTATAGCTGTGCTGATAAACTAAAACTATCTGACAGTTACTTTAACGTTGCTTCTCTGCCACTATTTTAAAACAATTTTAAACCTTCTCTGCTAAACCACCGCCCCAACCATGAAATTATCAAGCATCTTATTTATTCCGTACCCCACATCTGGTTTACTATCATGTCGGTGAAACACTTATTTCAGACTCTACACTTATAAACAATAAACCTCCACAATTTTTTCAAAACATACTTTTCTCCTTTATAACGAGTACCTTACTGGGAGTGATTTTCCATTTGAATTTTTTCAATGAAGCTTTCAGCCTCCTTGACTTCACCAAATATGTGCGAGCGTTCTTTGTAGGTCATTATCAGCCGGGCAGGTGTGATCATTCCATATCGGAACCCCATTGTGCGCAGTCGTCGCCTCACTCCTTCGAACGCCTTCAGTTGTTTGTGCATCTCTGCCGTCATATCCTGGTAGAATCGCACCGGTTGGTTTTCATATAAGATTTGTGGTTTTGTCTTAGCAATCTTCATCACCCTTTCTTTGTCTCTATAGTTCAAAAACTTCATTATAAGGGTTCTCGGGGCTGTGTTCGCTGTAGCCCCTCTTCTTGGTCCCAGTCTGTGCGCGTTCTCCAGTATGATTTTCCCCCGCAGCGCGTCCATCTCGAGTGCTTCTGGTATCCAGTTTTCCAAGAAACTACAGACATTGCTGCCCTAGTTAAATTGGCAGAGCAGACTTACACGCTTCTACTCAGCCAGCCGCCATAACCGGAAGTTCTTGTGCCAGTCTCAATTTAATAGGATTTACTGTTTACCCAGGACAATGCCTGAAGTGGCACAAAGTCACTTCTGAGCTCCTATCTTTCCCAGTCATTTTGTGGTGACTTTTCCTGAAAGATCCCAAACTGTACCTAAAACTTAAACTGTGATTTTAGAAAAACTGTAAAAGATATCAAGACACTGAGTCATCGGCAAATAGTTGAAAGTGACTTGTTTAAACTTTAGATGAAGTTTCTAGGTTAAAGTATGCCGAAGTAGTTAACTCTCAAAGAGCTGAATGGTTTGGACAAAAGTTTTGAGAATTTTAAGGGCTTTCCATTCATTTCAATGGGAAAATAATCATAGTAAATGCTGAATATTTCGGAAACGGTTGAAGATATCGATACCAAACGTCATAGCCGGAAAGACCTGAAGGAGCGGAACGGTTTGATACCAAACTTGTTGAAATCTCTGAAAGTGTGAACGAGTTGAAAAGGTCCAAAAAGTGTACGGAATACGGGAGAAGTTGGAAGAATAATAAATAGAAACAGGAAAACAATAGTTTGAATGCTTAACAGGATTCAAACTAATAAAGAGAAACAGGAAAACAACAGTTTGAATGATTAACAGCATTCAAACTAATTAGCGCTAAAAGCCTTTCTTCTAAAAAAAGATTTTAGCACTGTGCTACCCACAGACCAGTGGCGGCTCGTCCATAGGGGGCGCTAGGGCGCCGCCCCACCAGTCTCACAGGAAGAGGAAGAACAAGATAGGAACCACAATATGTATTTAAAAAAACATCAGATTTAAACTAAATGATCTATACACCATATGGACTAAGTGCTATGTGTAATCTGCATTTAATTGTAGTTTAATAACGTTCATACTTTTAACACGGCCGAAACGTCGACATACTTCCTGTCATGTGTCCTCTCAGGCACAGCAACCATTGACTTAATACGGGCTAACTGGTGCATGCGCAATGGATCCCCAGCGACAAGGAATAGGAGATCCTTTGGCCGCAGAGTGTAGCGATCGCAAACGGGGGGAGTCTGCTCAGATCACGAGGAGGATGCTCATTGTTCAGTTCACCCAGCCCAGACAGAACCAGAAAATTCTCCACAGGCTAGTTCACCATCCTTTGTTGTTGTGGAGCCGCTAATAACGTTGACTATGGAGAAAACTAGTTGTTTCATCTTTTTATCATTGGATTATACGGACCAAGTAGATTTTTTTACTATAAGATGGCTTATTTTGACCGGCAAAGGTAAGACAGAATTTAGCTTTTGACTACATGAAAATAGCTTTGTTTTGCTTTTCATTTAGCAGTCATTGGGTGGTGTTGAGGTAGAAAACATGGATTCATATTGTTTAAAAGACCCTCTTCCCGTTAAGTGTGTGTGCAGTTTGCATATATTGGTGAATATGAAGCATGTTTTTGGAACAACTTTGTTGCTAAGTGCTCCTGGACCGGTCCGTCCGGTTAAAGTTGTGTGACGCATAAGAATGGTAATTTGGCATTCCCTAGTGGTGATATGTGGTTAGCGCATCTGAAAAACTGACCTGCAAAATGAAGAAAAAAAACCATAGTTTATATAGCACCTCCTTAGATAAAAACCATTCACAAGAACTAGCATAAAAAAAATAAAAATAAAAAAATGCGCCCCACCCAAAAAAAATTTCACCACCTGCCACTGCCACGTATACGCCTCACTGCCGTAGTGGCCGGCTGCCATCTCAGATGGGTCGCCATTCACCCCCAATGCATTCATTTCTACTGAGGAAAGTGCTTACCCAGCTAAAAACACATTTGATCGTGGTGTCACCTTTACTTGCTCTAAGAAAGATGTTTGTGCTGTGCTACCAACAGACATATATACGTAGATGCCTCGTGGGCTGGCGCTGCCGTAATGGCCGGCCGCCATCTTAGATGGGTCGCCATTCACCCCCAGTGCATTCATTTCTACTGAGGAAGGTGCTTACGGAGCTAAAAAAACACATATCGTGGTGTCACCTTTACTTGCGCTAATGAAGCAACAAGTAAAAAAGCTGGGGTTAACTGCAGTGCAGCTCGGCATAAACAGTGAGAGGGAGATTGTTAGCAGAGCTACTTTGATGCCATCTTTGACTACAGGTAAAAAACTACAGCGTCAACCCCTTGGAGACCCTGACCAACCTCCTGCATTCCGCCAGAACGAGCAAACAGGACATGCAACAAGGGACGCAATAGTTAGACACTATTTGATTTGGATTTGTTTTGGATTTCAAATATCAGTGATTGCCATTCTTTGCATTTTTTGGGTTATTCTGTAATCATTGCATGCATCACTAATAAATATTCTAAAAACAACAATATTTTCGATTGTGATGAACATTTATATCAGTTAGTGGCAGAATAAAATTGATTGTTTTTGGTCAATTTTGACAGCTGTTTGGGGGATTATTTTATGAGGCCAAACTCTTTCTACCTTGCTGTAGGCCTCTAATGAAAGGCTGAATACGTTAAAGCCTACCTAATCACTGTAGCCTGACGGAAGAACAAATAAAATTAAAATCTTATGAATAAATATGGTAAATGGTAAATGGCCTGTATTTGCATAGCGCCTTCTTAGGGTTTTACAACCCCCCAAGGCGCTTCACAACACAATCAGTCATTCACCCATTCACACGCTGGTGGGGATGAGCTACGATGTAGCCACAGCTGCCCTGGGGCGCACTGACAGAGGCGAGGCTGCCGAGCACTGGCGCCACCAGTCCCTCTGACCACCACCAGCAGGCAAGGCGGGTGAAGTGTCTTGCCCAAGGACACACAGCAGCATTCTCTGGCCGGAGCCGGGATCGAACCTGCAACCTTCCGATTACTGGACAACCCGCTCTACCTCCTGAGCTACTGCTTGTAAGATACTGCATGATCCAAATATAGTATTATTTGATACTTTTTTAAAGTTTTTATTACATTTTGGGCATGAAATCCACGCTGAATCCACCCTTCTGATGGGATCAGTTTAATCCAGATTTTTTGGATCAAAGTGATCCAAATCCTACAAAAAAGTTCTGAAAAACCCAAGCTAAAGGTTTGATCCGAATCAAAACCAAGATTGGATTACGTGATCTAATCCGATTATGTAATCCGTTTTTTCTTTTGAAAAACCCATTTTCAAGATTTGATCCAATCCCTTATCCAAAATCCTAGTGGATTACTTTTGAAAAACTGGGCCCTGGGTGAGAGTCACGCACGCTAACCTGTCAGCCAAAGGGATATCCCCGTGGCCAAGCAGCCAGGGTGCATGATCAATCGGGATACAGTGACAGGATGCTCACACTGTCACACTTATGTTTTTTTCTGTTCGTTGTACAGTCTTGAATTCTAATAAGGATGAGGATTTCCTCTTTAACAGGTAAGGGTGGAAAACAGAAAAGCTGATAGTCTTTCTTTCTCGGAGCAGCAGCAGCTCAGGAGGTAGAGCGGGTTGTCCAGTAATTGGAGGGATGTAGAATCGATGAGGGATGCAGATTTCGGCTGTTGTGTCCTTCAGCAAGACACTTAACCCACCTCACCTGCTGGTCGGAGGGACCGGTGGCGCCTGTGTTCTGCAGCCTCACCTCTGTCAGTGCGCCGTAGGGCAGCTGTGGCTACACTGTAGCTCATCATCCCCATCAGTGTGTGAATGTGTGTGTGAATGGATGAATGTGCTATGGAGTCCTCTGACTCTACACAAGTGCAGCTCATTTTGTCATTTCATCCTGTTGTGAATGTGCATTGCTACTGTCACACCAACATTTCCACTCAGTAAAAGGATTTTAAATTGATGCTCCGTGACATTTCTGTATCAGTCAGATTTTCCACAGACAACTAAAAATTCTAGCACAAAAATTCTTATTATGCACTTTATTTATATGTTGTCAATGTTAGTAGCACTTTTTAAACCAAATAAAATACCCTGCAAATCAATTCTGTCCATTAAAATGTGTAAAAAACTTCTTTAGAATAATTCTGTGTGGCTCCATGCTATGGTCCTTGGCACACTGCTTTTAAAAATCACCTTCACCTTTTACTTTTTAGAAGGCATAAATCAGCTGACAGAGTTTAAAATTGTTATTGCCAAAATTCACACCGTTTCAGTTGGTTTTGGTTAAAAAAAACACATTAAATTTAAATAAACTTGAATAAAATGAATTCCTGTTAGAGTTCTTCTTTCTAGCTTGACATGTGATAAATGTCATGCAGTTTTATCTTTTCAGCTCTCGTTTCCTGTTTTCTATTCTTCTCTTCAGGTAAATATGGGTTTTAGTGGAGAAGTGAAATTACTGAGAGACAGTTATGGGTAAACGCTCTGTGAGAACAGAGGGCTGCAGCTTTTTTCCACTGATTTTCACCCATCTTGAACTGTCAGCTCATACAGACACAGGAGTTGTGTGGTTTCAGAGTGAATGTGAGCTTGTCTTGGTTGTAATCAATGTGTGATGTGAAAATCACCGCTTACAGGAAGGGATTTTCCATTTCACCATGTCAATCAATCAGGTCAGCCAGATCCTCACGTTTGATGTTATTAAACCCTTTGGTCTGTTCTGCTGCCTAAAACCCACAAGAACCATTCACTTAGTCAGGGTATATGCAGGAATCTCAAACTTAAATTTAAGACCTTTTCAAGACTTTTTAAGACCTTGGAAAATAAAAATCAAGACTTTACTGCAATGAACTAATCAACTGTTAAACACAAATATATTCTTTTTAAATACTGCATTGCTTCATTTTCCACTTCATCAAGTGGTGGGACACGTCACGTTCAGGACAGCAAGGCTGTAGCAATGGTACATCAAGTCACGTGGTACGGAAACGCAAGCAAACAACTGGCATAGGAGAGCAAAAAAATTATTTTATTTTAATAGTTTACATGAATCTAATTTTATTACCTGCAAACTTAGAGGGTGTGAAAAAGGTGACAACTAACCCCTGCCCACCCGGAACAAGGTCCTTGCATGCTGCAGATTTGCATCTATGCATCTACTGGGTTTTGTAGTGACCTGACATTTACATACTTTTATTGCAATAACCTGTTAGAATCATTTTTAAAAATCATCAATGTGATTTTTTGCAAAATGCAAACAATTTTCTACCACGGTCACTCTGCTCAAAAAAACTGAAAAATATAATGACAGAATTGATCAGAAAATTACTAGAGATCTAAATTAACAATTATTATGAGACTAATTCACAGAACACATCTGAAAATATTCCAAAATACTGAAATCATTTGCAAGTAGGGTGGCCAGACCCCAGCTCGCCAAATGTGAGACAAAGATTACACAATGTGGGACCATGTGAAATTCTAATGCAACGAGATTAAGTAAAAAAACTTCTATTCTGCCTTTTAGCTCTGACATCACTTGTAAATATACATAAAAGTATTATTATCATCATATATTTCATGTACTATAGATTTTATTTGAATTCAACTTGAACAAGCAAACAGCTTTCAGTTCCTCTCATTACCACAGCTTAACTCAGGCTCTTTGACCTTCTACAGTGGCTCTGAGTAACTTTAGCTAAACTTATTTAAACCATCAACTCATTTTAATAATACAGACAGACCCACAATAAAAATGCAGGTTTAAGCAGCTTTTCAGAGTTTTCATTAAATAATTGCACTGACTTTCCACAACATAATGATAGTAAAAGTACCTGTAACGCTTTTAGGATCCATTTATGTTAATTAGTTTGAATGTTTTCCTGTTTCTCTTTATTAGTTTGAATGCAGTAAGCATTCAAACTATTGTTTTCCTGTTTCTCTTTATTATTCTGCTTCCGTACGTTTTTTGGCATCTAACTAGTGCCACAATTTTTACACTATTTACAGAGTTTTACTATTGAAACGTGCAGCTCGTTCAGCTTTTTAGCGGAATGACTTTTCGTATTAAAATACATTATACTTTTCGCGATATTCAGCTTTTTCTGCGATTTTTGGCCCATTGAAATGAATGGGAAATGCTTCAAATTCTCAAAACTTATGACCAATCCTTTAAGCTCTTTGAACTTTAACTACTTCAACATACTTCAACCTAGAGACTTCATTCAACTTTTAACAAACCCAGAACAAGTTAAACTATTCTCGTATGACTCTGCTTCTTGATATCTTTTACGGTTTTTCTACAATCACAGGTTAAACTTGAGGTACGATTTGGGAAAGTTCAGGAACGTCTCCTCCTCCCCCCATTCAAAAGAATAGGGCCCAAAACAGACTTTGCTCAACTTCAGACCGTGTCCTGAGAGAACCGTAGAACCGAGGGAAATGAGACTTGCGCTGGATGAAAGCTGACGGATTTTCCTCCGTTTTGAGCTATAATTTATGGACGTACTCCAAAAATTGTGGTCGTAGCGTTAACTAGTTTGGAAAGGTTTTAAAATATTTCTCCTTCCAGCAGCTGAGTTGTGCTGTCCCAAATATGGTCATGCCTTTCCCACTGTGACTGACAGCTCCAGATCTCAATCCAGAAAACTAAATTCTGCTACGACCACATCTTTTGGGGTAGACGCGTAATTTTCTCAAAAACAGTAGGTTTTTTTGTCTGCTTCGATGGGATGGTCTCGATTTTGCTGTAGCTGCCACGGTTTTTGCGCTAC
>SSNS01001116.1:9654-28144 GCA_006937985.1 Aphyosemion australe
GACGGGAAGAATAATAATAATAATAATAAACAGAGCAAAAACAAGAGGCCTTCGCAGCGCTTTCGCTGCTCGGGCCTAATAATAAACAGAGCAGATACAAGAGGCCTTCGCAGCGCTTTCGCTGCTCGGGCCTAATAATAATAATAATAATAATGCATTTTATTTAAAAGCGCCTTTCTAAACACTCAAGGTCACTGTACAGGATAAAAACAAAATCATCAAATAAAACACAAGAAGACCTAAGTACGACATAAAACAAGGAATCAAAACAAGCAAAAAAATAAACAAGGCACTCTAAAATTTATAGTGGATAAGTGATTTTGAAGAGGTGAGTTTTGACTATTGTAGGGCCAGAATTTCTCCCATAGACAGCTGTAGTGACCTGAGCAGAATGAGTGCTCCTAAGCCATTTCCTTGGACTAAAATGATCTGTCATTTATTTAACTATGGGCGATGGTGGCAGAGGAGTTAAGTGGCTGCCTTGCAATCTGAAGGTCGCAGGTTTGCGTCCCACTCTGTCTGTCGCTGTCTTTGTGTCCTTGGGCAAGACACTTAACCCGCCTTGCCTGCTGGTGGCACAGCAGGCCCCACCTCCGTCAGTTCGCCCCAGGCAGCTACAGCCATGACATAGCTCATCCCCACCAGCGTGTGAATGGGTGGATGACTGATTGTGTTGTGAAGCGCCTTGGGTTGTAGGACCCTAAGAAGGCGCTATACAAATACAGGCCATTTACCATTTAGCTTGTTGCAACAAATTCCACACAGTACTTGCCAACGACTTTAAGTTTCCATAATCCCAAAGGTTCCAAAAACATTTAACACATGAGCACAATTGAACCAGGCTTAAATGGTTGGTTGCAGTTCTTGCAGGCTGGATTTTTGAGCATAAATTATTTAATAGGACATTCAATGTTTGGTCCAGCGTACAAGCATCAGCATGGGATGCTGAACCAGCATCCAATCACCCATGCTGGTGCTGGTACGCTGGTCCAGCAGAGCACAGGGTCAGGGACTGAAGAGGAACAGGTTAGCTGTTCCTGTGTGCTCAAAGTTCTGTCAACTCATTTACACAAAGTAGATTTGTATTTCATTATCTGAAAGTATCTGATTAGTTAAAAAACAATAAGTCTTGTTTAGTTTGAGTTTCAAAACAGGAATGTCACTATTTTCATTTTACTTTATTTGCAGTATTGATGTATTGAAATAGAGAAAGCAACTTGTGAATACAATGCATGTTAGCATAGTAAGCATATTCACACATGGAAAGTATCAATGTGAATAAATTGTATGGCAGTAGCTCTTCTGCACTTTCATGGTGTAAAAGTAGCTAACGCTCTCCAAAAGGTTGGAGACCCCTGGACTACATTAATTCCATCTGAGTTCAGTTTCAGTAATCACACCGAGTATTCAAAAATAAAATTGCTCATAACAAAACCGCTAAAGCTCCACTGGCCTCAATGGGCGTGGGTGGTAATATTAAGAAATTCAGTAGGAATGGGATGGTGCAGGATTAAAAAAAATTGTGTGCAGGGCTCTGCATCATAGCAGCAGTCAAGCATGGTGGTGGAAGTGTGATGGTTTGGGGTTGTTTTGCTACTTCATGACCTTAACCCTTGCTCATCTGACATATTTAGATGTGGTAACAGAAGAAAAGCAATACTTATTCATAACACAACTACCGAAAAAAACAGGTAAAATTATAAACTGAAGCATATTTTAGAGTGAGTGTTTAAACCTTGTTGACTGTTGAGTCTGAAACCATGCCTGTTAATCTTTGAATTTTATTTTTTTTCACACCCAGCTGCACAAAATCAGAACCAAAGCGATGCTGTGAAAAATGAGCAAAGCTCTGGAGATGATCTAATTAAGTTTAGGGGTGTAGTTTCTCAGGTTCCTTCTCACTCATTCAGACAGCATTTCTGCGAGATCCACCTGTTCAAGTCACTAGGGTCTATCAAATATATTTTTGTTGTGGCATGGTGTAAAAATCATGTTGTTAATACATAGAAGAAAACTTAACTTTTCTGCTGTGTTGGTGTGAAGTTTGCTGCTGGAATCTCCAGAGAGCAGGTCTACAGAGTAACCAGAGCACGAGGTGAAAATGGGATCTCGTCACATAATTATGGATCACAAACAGCCAGGAGACCACAGAGAAAATAGAATAACAATAGAATCTTGGCTTTGTATTAATTGCTTTTCGTTGCGCTTTTTTAAAAAATCAGGAACAATCATCATCTATGAATATGAGAACAAATGATCAACAACTGAAAAAAAACGTCTGTTGGATTTACATAATTGAATCATGTACATCGGTTGCATGCAATTAGCCTTTCGCCGAGCCCCGCCCCCCTTAGTTACTGTTGCCAACTCCGACAATAAGTGGATCAAATACTGCAGCTCCGCAGATTTCCGTGTTGGAAAGAAGTAGACAGATGCGTGTCAGTGACATTTTTTGGAGCAATTTCTCCAAAATGGGTTACAGGGTGCAGTGGAGGGATATATTAGTGTCGGCTCCGCTGAGCGAAGCATAGCAGGGAACAAGGAGTTTGGGAGAAGGTCCGGCGTCCGGGGACGCGTGGATCCGAGGAGCGGTGGGCGGCGATGCGGTGTCCCTGTGAGCTGTCAGATGTCAGCTGTCAGATGATCTGAGCTGCAGGCAGCTCTAACGGAGAAAAGCTCCCAGCGCTCTGCATCGCTCAGTTGATCATCTCAGCTGAGTCTGTTTATAAAATGTAACTTTTTATGCCCGTGTTTACTTTCATTTTTAGTTCCCGACCGGAGCTCGGCATTATTTCATCACGTGATCATGACACCACCCGCTGTTGCGCCAATAGGCTTAATGTGCGTTTATATAAGACACACGGTTGAGGTAATTTTACGCTGATTTGCCGGCACGGTGTGTCTTATCTAAAAGGGTCTTGGATAGTCTAGGAGGTGGACCTCCACCCAGCCGCGGGTGGGGGGAGCACTCATGCTGTTGCTGGTTGAGCTCGATGAGGAGGTTCTGAAGGGAAACGAAGGAGACATGACTACTATCGAGGCTAATGCTTAGTAGTACATTAGGCTTAGCTTCATCATTTTGTTTGGAGCTGTCGGATAGTAACGGTTGCTATGATGTGTGATTGGACAATAGCCGTTCTGGGGGCGGGGCCGGCGAAAGGCTAATTAGATTATGTTTTGGTTTTATAAATTCTTTATTTAAAAGGAGACTTTGCCATTTTGGCTTGTTTTTAGCACCCCCTAGTGTCCGTTTAATAAAACCAATAGGTAAACTTCTCTCCTCGCTGTGCGTTGGTCTTTTTAACACCTTAATCTAACTGCTGAAATGTCTCCTCAGCCTTCATTAGTGTCTACAGGAGCGGTTTATTACTAAATCAAACAAATCAGCTGTGTTCATGATCTAAAACATGCAGGAAACATGCTGGAAGCAGACTGCAGCACCAGGCATGTCAGCTCCACTTTACTAAATCCAACAGGGACCAGACCACCACTCTGAAGTTGCAAGTGCGATATTGTAATGAATAATGAGTTTGCTGTGGACTAAAACCTTGTCAGAACCTTCAAATAGCCACTACGAGACGGCTGATTTTCAATAACAAATCCTTTTATTAAAGCACAACAACAACTCTATTGCAGCAAGCACACTATCCCTCCCCACTTAAAACACCCCAGTATGAAAAACCAGCACACTTAGCTTTGCAGTCAGTTGCGCCCGCTACCCCAGGGTCTGAGCTCCAGCGCCATCCAACACCCCACACTGCAAAAACAGGTTGACTACGAATAAGAAACAAATACTACATTTAAAGGAGCAGGAGGCAGGGTGATGAAACGAAACTCATTAGTGACGCGCTCGGCGCTGTGAGTAACTGCAGCCCGGCACGAGAGCGCGCATGAACTCTTCACTATGAAAAAAAAAAGTTTCACAGTGATGTACGGCCAGAGCGCGGCTCGATAATATCAAAACAATGCACCATGTCTAGCGACAAAGTAAGTAACAGTCCTGCTTAGAGGTTGGACTGTAGGTCAAATATGACATATTTCTAATGATTCATCTTCGGTTTGGAAAATGTCCATTCTCTTCAGTGGTACCACACGCTAGCTCTCTCTGGCTACCGCACTATAGCTATCTCCGACTCATCGGTGAGATCATATCATCAAATCAAGCTCTGTTTACGTTTCTCATCAGAATAAACGGAGCATCCATTTATCTCAAAAGACAAGTGGTGTCTCGTCCACAAAACGCAGAAGTGATCCAATTACTCCTTAGTTGCATTTAGCTATTTCAAATGGATCAGGAAGCTATATGCTAAGCACCGTTAGCTTCTTGTTTTTTGTTCATCTGCACAAAGATTTGTTAGATTACCTAAACTTGTATTATCTAAATCCATAGATTTTATTTTCTTAGTTTAAATTGCGGAGACCCCGCTCTGATATGTTTACCGATTATTCCTTACCTGGTCACTAGAAAATGAGCCATGTCCGCATCCTTTTTCAGTCCCAGATCAAGTTGAAGCAGTCTCCATTCTTCAATAGCGTATCCAATACATATTTGGGTCCCTGTCCGGCTTTTCTCATACTTTCTTTTTGACTCTCAAGATTCTGCTGATAAAACCTTCTTTGTGCCACTCTTTAGTGGGCTTTGAGTTGCGCTTGGTCTTTTGCTGGTTGTAGAATCCATTTCCAGAGTTCGTCCTCTTCTTCTGAGGTTTTAACGCGGCTAGCAAACAACGCATTACCGCCACCTAGCCAGCTTTTTCCTCTTCTTCTTCTTCCGATTTTGGAGCTTGTCGAGAACGCGCTTGAAGTGTCACATCCGTAAAACAGCGCGGGAAATTCGGGACCGAACTGCATCGCATTTTGCAGCACACAGCCTAGTTAACAAAATGGAATGATAAATGGATTTCATCATTCTTTTTAGTTTAAAATGCTTCATCACCCATGAGCTTCACAAGAATTAACATATATCCTATTTATTTCTTGTTTTTGGACAAATCCTGCCTCCTGCTCCTTTAAAAAAAAATACTTAAAACAAGTGAAATTATCTGTCCATGCAGCGAGTTAATTTTACTTGATGACTTATTGTAGGAATAAATGATCTTATTTGAGAATTCAAAAGGTTTAAAATAAGGTTAAAATAGATCAATTCTAGCTGTAGTAAAATTATTTGGCTAAAGCTATTATGCTAGCAAGCTTGCTAACTAGAGGCCCTCACAAAATAATCTCTGAATAGCGCTATATTTTCCACTAATATAATTTATTAATTGACTTGGTACTCACCTTAAGTTATTGTTCACGTTGTTTAGGTAAATGGTTAGTATATCCTTAAAACGACTTGGTGGTTAACTAAGCGTGGAAAAAGGTTTCGTCGGAGCAAAAGTGACGTCACCATCAGAAGTGAGAAAACGGACATTCTCACTTCCTTCCATCCATCCATCCATTGCTTATCCGGAGTCGGGTCACGGGGGCAGCAGCCTAAGGAAAGAGGCCCAGACTTCCCCCTCCCCAGCCACTTGGGCCAGCTCTTCCGGGGGAATCCCAAGGCGTTCCCTGGTCAGCCGAGAGGTATAGTCCCTCCAGCGTGGCCTGGGTCTTCCTTTGGGTCTCCTCCCGGTTGGACGTGCTCGGAAAACCTCACCAGGGAGGCATCCAGGAAGCATCCTAACCAGATGCCCGAGCCACCTCAACTGGCTCCTCTCGATGTGGAGGAGCAGCGGGTCTACTCCGTGCCCCTCCCGGATGACCGAGCTTCTCACCCTATCTCTAAGGGAGAGCCCAGACACCCTGCGGAGAAAACTCATTTCGGCCACTTGTATCCATGATCTCGTTCTTTTGGTCTCTACCCAAAGCTCGTGATCATAGGTGAGGGTAGGAACGTAGATCAACCGGTAAATCGAGAGCTTCGCCTTTCGGCTCAGCTCTCTCTTCACCACGACAGACTCGTACAACTCCCCCATCACTGCAGACGCAGCACCAATCCGCCTGTCAATCTCACACTCCATCTTTCCCTCACAAGACCCCAAGATACTTGAACTCCTCCACTTGGGGCAGGACCTCGTCCCTGACCTGGTGAAGGCATTCTACCCTTTTCTGACTCAAGACCATGGTCTGAGATTTAGAGGAGCTGATTCTCATCCCAGCTGCTTCACACTCAGCTGGGAACTGCTCCAGCAAAAGCCGGAGATCACGTTCTGACGAAGCCAACAGGACCACATCATCTGCAAAAAGCAGAGACCTGATCCTTAGGCCACCAAAACGGATCCCCTCACGGGGATCAAGGGGCCTGGTACCCCATACTCCGAGAGTACCCCCCACAGGGCCCCCCGAGGGACGCGGTCGAACACCTTCTCCAAATCCACAAAACACATGTAGATTGGTTGGGCGAACTCCCACGCACCCTCCAGGACCCCCCCCCCCCTCCAGTGTTCCACGGCCAGGATGAAAACCACATTGCTCTTCCTGGATCTGAGGTTCGACTATCCGACGGACCCTCCTCTCCAGAACCCCTGAATAGACCTTACCAGGGAGGCTCAGGAGTGTGATCCCCCTGTAGTTGGAACACACCCTGTGGTCCCCATTTCTAAATAGGGGGACCACCACCCCGGTCTGGCAGTCCAGTGGAACTGCCCCCGATGTCCACGCGATATTGCAGAGCTGCGTCAACCAACACAGCCCCACAACATCCAGAGCCTTAAGGAAATCCAGGCGGATCTCATCCACCCCCGGAGCCTTTCCACCAAGGAGTTTTTTGACCACCTCAGTGACCTCGGCTCCAGAGGTTGGAGAGCCCAACCCAAAGTCCCCAGACTCTGCTTCCACCCTGGAAGATAATGCTATTTTAATGGAAAATGTGTGGATGTTTTCTTACAGCATGTAGTTTAAAACATGTTTTTTTATTACATTTTTAGATATACATTAGGCCAGGACCACACAATTTTCCCACACGCACACACACACACACACACACACACACACACACACACACACACACACACACACACACACACACACACACACACACACACACACACACACACACTTTTTCCTTTATGGGTCTTAGTATTCAGAATTACCTGCAGTACTAGTACTAGTAGTACTAGTCAGTAGTAGTAGTCAGATGTTATCCAGTTTCAACCTTAGAAACATTTCTAATTATGTCACTGCCAGTCTCTGACCCTCAAGGCTAACATCATTCTCACAAAAAACTATATTTCAAAGGGAAATGTGCATCAATGACCCTTAAGTAACCTTAAAAAAAAGAGGTTCTGCTAGCTAATATTGATAGCCAAAAAAAAGACTGTTGCAAATTGATACAATGATAGATCAAATGTAATTTCAAATAAAACATGCAAAAAAGTACACATCTACTTTTGTGTGGAGTTGCACCACTACAATGTGTGAAATAGGGGGATGACCACAAACCCACCCCTGTGTGGAAGAACAGCACATTTTTGAGCAAGCTCTGAAACTTTAACACACTTCAGTGTATCTGATGTGTGTGAAATTGTTTAAATGTTTAGATAGTCAGAGCAGAATGGGTAAGTGAAGAACAAAGCCTTGTTTGAAAATTCTTTGTAAATCACTGCACTCTATAATATTATGTATGCAGCAAATGTTATTTCCAATGACAAAAACATTATCTCTGGATGAAACTTTAACTGTCCACTTGTCACAGGTCATCTCACCATACTGAGCTTTGACTAACAATCCACCTACAACTGGGCCAACATAATGCTGCTTTTTCAAAGAGGGACGATTTACAGAAGCATCAGTAGTTTTCAACTCTGACAATCGACGAACAATTTGGGCAAGGGGGAATTCTGGTTTTCTGACAAATTCTTTTAATTTGTGCAAGTAACTTTCATATGGAAATGCAGAAAAAGAGTCAAGACAACCATGTCTCTGTACTTCTTCTGGCAGATGAACCAAATGCATGTACATTATAAACAATTTGATCTTTATCATATAGGTCACCAAAGTGATCAATGAAAGATTTCAGTAAAGTCTGTGCGTACTGTTTGGCAGCATATTTTCGGACTCACCAAAAGTGCAACGCCACTGAAAATCAGCATGAAATTTTGGTACATGCTGTGATCCAGAAAAGCACCTAGCATTACAGGGCCAGTGTAGAGCAGAAACTGCCTTAATTCAGTGGCCTTCCAACGATCCAATTCCCTCAGTGATCTGGGCTTACGAGCAAACTCTACAGGGACACAGGAATGCATTTCTAACAGTTTAGCTGACATCATTTCAGCTACATTTGCTGGTTCTCTGATATTCAAGGGACCCCTCAACCAGATAATTAGCATTCGCCGAACAACACCTAAACAAACTACATGCATATAACCCAGAGGAAACTGACACCATGCCAACACTGCTGCCATGAAATGGATGTGGACCGCCATGATGATTAACATCATCAGTCATGGTTTCAAATGATCTGTTCTTAAAGCAAAGTCTGTGCATGGATATGTCATGCGTCTGTTAAGGTATTTTCCTGGTTGTGCACATTTGTCACAGCCATGGTAGGCATTGTGGTTCTTTGTGTTTTTAACAAAGGACCTGGCTGGTGTGTCACAAATGACAGTGTCAAGCTTGAGCTTCAATTTTTTACCCTCTAAATCAAAACCTTGTCCAAGCCGTTTTAACTCTGCAACAAAATCTCCAAGAAACTCTTTTGCTGAGCAGGGTTTTGTTGTTCCACTGTACATACCTATAACTACAGGTTCTTTCATGGGAACACTTAGTAGTAGCCCCAGAATGGGCCACAGTTGCAAACTAGAGCTTTTAAACAAAGAGAGTCCATCTATGTTTATTTGCAATTTTAATGTGACATCATCTGCCAGTTTATGTATGTACTTAGACAATGTGCTGCTGAGTGATGACAGAATACCAAAATAATGGTACTGTCCACCTGCCCTTTCCTGAATTGAGTATTTGGTTTTAGTCCTAAGCAGTGTCCTACCATCCTTGGGAAGCTCAGGATGACCCATTTGAAGAATGCCCAAAAGTGCTGTCAAAGCAACCACAGAAATGCCAAAATGTATGGCCCAGTTGACAATGTTGTCTGACAGGGAAAAGACGTCCTTGTCAGAATGTTCTGAATCTGAGTACTGGGCCTGATCATCACAGTCACCAAACACAAGTCTCTCAGACATGTCAGCATCTACTTCCGTGCTACTTTCAGCAAAAACCACCACAGGTTCTGGGGCTGCGCAAGCTGAATTAAGTGAACAATTTGAACTCATTTCTAAAAACTGTCCACTATCATGTCCAAAGTCACTCTCTGTTTACTCAACTGTCTGACTGTCAGTCAACTCATCGTAGTCATCCCTAATCTGCTGAAGTCGTTTTGCAACATCTATGAGTGTCCGTCTTATGGTGGATCTGCAGACAGGCAAAGTTTTCCTATTCATCTAAAAGAGATAGTTCAGAAAAAAAATAGATTAATTGTTCCCAGTGTTAGAAATCAGCATTGGACAACGTTAACTAGTTTAGTGCTGCCACTGCAAAGTGAAACTCTCCTTTCACGGGAGCACTTCGGCGATGCACAAACACCTTAAAAGGAAGTACGTCGTGGCGGAGAACGAAGAGGGACCGTCACCTCTGAGAGTTAATTACCTCTTGTTAGCTGCTAACATCAACAGGGAGTTACTTACATCTGCTCTCAAAAGAGAGGAAGTCTTTCTCCAGAACATGTCGAAATGATAACTTTCCTGACTGAACAAGAGCCTCGTGTAGATTAAATTTACTTTTTTGCTTATAGGTGCCTACCTCCATTTGACTGTGTAGCATTTGTGTTTACAGTTTACAAAAAAAGTAAAGAAATTAAAAAATTATTGAAAATCATTTATAATTATTTAAAATTAAAATTATTTATAATATTTTTTTAATTATTAGAGCATCCTGGTGCAATAAGCTATACTTTATACATGACACGATTAGTTGACTAATCGCCCAAAAAACTGGCAATTAGTCGACTACTGAAATAGTTGTTTGTGGCAGCCCTAAACTAGTTAAAACTATTTAAACTAGTCTGTTCACATTCTTATGTAATCAATCAATAAAAATATAAGAAATTATCTTAAATTGCATCATTTTTAAAAACAAAGTCTGCCAACAGGAATCATTAAATCATATAAAACTTACCACAATGCTTTGGTGATATTTCTAGGTCCATTGTAAAGGACTATTTTTCAGACAAAACCTGAAATAAAGAAGAGATGGGATTTTGTAATAACATTGTAAAAGAGTCAAATACGACAGAGGTTCACTCTACTCCATAAGGTCTCAGAACAAAGAGCTGGCATATTTTTTTTTGCTAAGCCTGCCCCCTGTCCCCTAGCGCCCTATGCAATGTGACCTGAGCGCAGTCAGCATTAATCAATAGCGTTAGACCGTGTGAGCATACTTACAGATGTTAATCACAGAGCATGCTCAAGAATTTGAGGACGTACCCCAGCTGATGCAGAGTTGGCGACCTTTCTCATAAACAAGTAAGTCTTTAAAATATAAATATATGAAAACACAACATGAGCATAATAATTGTAAAACAATGTGTTTTAGCTCTGTTTGTTGGCTACAGGGGCACATTCATGAATGAGAGTCATTGCTTTTGGCCGTAAATATGGAATTGGAAACCACTGTTTAGTGCCACTAGATGGTGCCGCCAGGTAAAAAAATAATCCAGAGTTCTCCTTTAAATCTGACTCCACTGAACATTTTTGCACAGTGAGCTGATGAGCACTTGAAAAGTCCAAACGTTTCCAGAACATTTTAGGTTCAATCTAACATTTTGAGCATTTGTATCTGAGATTATAGTAAAAGTCATTCAGAAATGTGAAATGCATAATTCATGCATTGTATAGTGGGATTTAAAGGTTTTAGCTGTAGTTGAAGCATCACATTTAGGCACTTCATTTCTGTTTCAAAAATCGGTTTAGCTAAAGTTTGAAGGTGGCTGGTTTATTATCTGAGAAGAAAGCCACCTGTTTCCCAGGGTTACAGCAGCTCTGCATTGTGATTGGCTGACAGACAGGAAGCCCGTGCTGCATTGGTAAATAATGGTTCAAAGTCACCTAAGCTGTTCCATAATCTTGACTGTGGAGAACCGCCGCCCACAATGCCTTGCGAGGTTCTGCAGAATTTCTCAGCCATCTGTTGTTCATGGAGGTGGGAGGCGGTTAGTGAGTCACCGGAGGAAAAGTTAAACAACGAGCCTCCTGCTGCTCCTTTATTCACAGCTTAAAATGAACATTTATAAAGTGGATCTTTCCAGTTCCTGAGACTTCCTGTCTTTATTTGAGGAAATTGGCTTTTTGCACTATAATACTTAAACTTTGTATTATTCACTGAAAAATCATTTTAAATTAACATTTTTCTTTAAAATTTAGTTTTAACTTTTGAATTTAAAATAACATATTTCCAATAGTATATTTCTTAGACTTGAGCTATAAATTAAAAAGCATTATGTTTACGAGGTCATGCTAATCCTAGATAGAAAATCCCATAATTATAAATACACACCACACACGGGGTGCTTATGGGTGCTTGAAATTCTTCAAAATGGAAACTGTGTTGTTGGGTGTTACATGCTATAGAAACTACTGATGTTTAAATTCCTACACTATGGACATTAACATCATTAAAAGTTTTATTCTGTTGAAGTATGCCATAATCACACGATCACCGTGTGAGCTAAACAAAATGGCGCCTCCTGCCTGGACTGTTCGTCTGCCTGTCCTGTTTTTGGTTTTAAATTTCATGTTTATAAAATGCTGGATCCTGGAGGGTGCGTGGGAGTTCGCCCAACCAATCTACATGTGTTTTGTGGATTTGGAGAAGGCGTTCGACCGCGTCCCTCGGGGGGCCCTGTGGGGGGCCCTGTGGGGGGTACTCTGGGAGTATGGGGTACAAGGCCCCTTGATACGGGCTGTTAGGTCCCTGTACGACCAGTGTCAGAGCTTGGTCCGCATTGCCGGCAGTAAGTCGGGCTCGTTTCCAGTGAGAGTTGGACTCCGCCAAGGCTGCCCTTTGTCACCGATTCTGTTCATAACTTTTATGGACAGGATTTCTAGGTGCAGCCAAGGTGGTGAGGGGATCCGTTTTGGTGGCCTAAGGATCAGGTCTCTGCTTTTTGCAGATGATGTGGTCCTGTTGGCTTCGTCAGAACGTGATCTCCGGCTTTCGCTGGAGCAGTTCGCAGCCGGGTGTGAAGCAGCTGGGATGAGAATCAGCTCCTCTAAATCCGAGACCATGGTCTTGAGTCGGAAAAGGGTAGAATGCCTTCTCCAGGTCAGGGACGAGGTCCTGCCCCAAGTGGAGGAGTTTAAGTATCTCGGGGTCTTGTTCACGAGTGAGGGAAGGGTGGAGCGTGAGATCGATAGGCGGATTGGTGCTGCGTCTGCAGTGATGCGGGCGTTGTACCGGTCTGTCGTGGTGAAGAGAGAGCTGAGCCGAAAGGCGAAGCTCTCAATTTACCGGTCGATCTACGTTCCTACCCTCACCTATGGTCACGAGCTTTGGGTAGTGACCGAAAGAACGAGATCGCGGATACAAGCGGCCGAAATGAGTTTTCTTCGCAGGGTGGCTGGACTCTCCCTTAGAGATAGGGTGAGAAGCTCGGCCATCCGGGAGGGGCTCGGAGTAGACCCGCTGCTCCCCCACATCGAGAGGAACCAATTGAGGTGGCTCGGGCATCTGCCTCCTGGATGCCTCCCTGGTGAGGTTTTCCGGGCACGTCCAATCGGGAGGAGACCCAAAGGAAGACCCAGGACACGCTGGAGAGATTATGTCTCTCGGCTGGCCTGGGAACGCCTTGGGATTCCCCCGGAGGAGCTGGCCCAAGTGGCTGGGGAGAGGGAGGTCTGGGCTTCCCTCCTTAGGCTGCTGCCCCCGCGACCCGACTCCGGATAAGCGGCAGAAAATGGATGGATGGATGGATGGATGGATGGAAAATGCTGGATGTCCGAGTCCAGTACTGTTGACTCATATGACCGACTTACCTTCATCGATTTCCGGCAGAACCTCAGATCTCTCCAGTTCCACAGTCGTGAATTTGGAAGGTCCTTCGGCTCGTTGTTTGCTAACAGTCCCAGCGTTCCTGCTCACTTCTCCACATCTATTATGGTTCCGAAAGAGGCGCCGCCAACTTGGCAGGCGGGGCGGGGTGCTGAGCGAAGCTGAGAGCTTCACTGATGTCCTCATCTTCGAAAACTCTCCCTCCTCTGCAACCGGATCCTCACCTCTGGCATCGGCAGACACACTCCATCCAGGTCCTCTGTCGGAGGACCCTTGAGAGCGCCTATAATTGCGCGGACGGAGGCCATCAGGGGTGGCGAATTTGTGGGGCTAACTTGGCTAACCTCAGCTATCCTAAGATGATCGGCTCTGGCTCACGCCCCTGACACAGCTGCAAGACATCCGCCTCACTCCTCAGGATTGCTCTCATGAATGTCTGATCAATTGGAAATAAAATGGCTTTTTTGAAAGACTATTTCATCAACCAAGCAATAAACCTGTTCTTTATGACGGAAACTTGAGTCCAGCCTGGTAAGTCAGCCTCTCTCTCAGAACTTTGTCCCCATGATTGCCTAGGGTTAAATGAGCCCAGGCTTTCTGGTCGTGGTGAGGGTTTGTTAACTTTGTACAACTCTTTTCTCCATCTGAAACCACTCTCTGGCCTCTCTGGTGACTCCAACCAGCTTTGAGCTGTCAGTGTTTGAATTGGATTGTTGCCCGCCTGTACTCTGTGCTCTCTGCTTTCGCCCACCTAAATACAACACACTTTTTCTAAATTAACTTTCAGACTTTTTAGCAGATGTGCTCCCAAAATATGAAAGAGGGATTATCCTCGGTGATTTTAACATTCACATCTGCTGTCCCACAAAGCCCCTGGTAAGGGAGTTTCTGGACATTTTAGACTCGTTTACCTTCAGTAACTGGTCAAGAATCCTACCCATGAACACTCTCATACACTGGACTTAGTTTTATCTTTTGGACTGTGTGTTTCTGATTTGTCTGTAGATCATGTTTGTATTTCTGATCATTTTCCAATCACCTTTAATATCCCAAACCTAGTATCTCTCCCTACAAGACATCAGGCAAAACGTTATGCCCGGTACATCTCTCCCTCAACCTCCACTATGCTGTCATCTAGCCTGGAGGCTAGCCTATCAATCTCTCTCTCTCTGTCTACATCTGTGGGAGTAGATGGTTTGGTGGACTCCTTCACTACGGTTTGTTCTGTTGCCCTAGACTCTGTTGCACTCCTTAAAGTCAGGTGGAACAAGACCATCTCTGACCCCCAGTGTTGGGAGTAACGAGTTACAAAAGTAATTAATTACATAATCAGTAATAAAATCAGTAATATTTTACTCGGTACAATGTCAGTAACGCGCGCATTACAACGCATTTTCAACCAGGAATCAATTAGTGAGTTTTCTTCAGGGTTCTAATTACGTGGGAGCCTGAATAAAGGTCCAGTTTCGATATGACATTATTTATATGAACTCTCAGCGCACCAGGACTTCTATTGAGCAGAGAGGACAGAGACCGCTGATCGGATGCGCTCCAGCTGCGCGCACCACGACCACAGTAACATTCTCAAAGTCACGCCACCAAAAAAAACCAAAAAAACATTTAACACACGATCGTTCATGTCCGCTTTCTGGCACTTTCTCTTTTACTCATGCCTGATGCGCTCTGCCTCAGCGGAGCTCATCTGTGTCCAGGTGACATCACCACACCTGCGGCGTGCAGCGCACATTTTGCTATTTTTGCAGTGCAGCAGATCCCAGAACTGCTTAGTTTAAAAGTAGGCTAGCTCATTATGTGAAAAAAGTAGGAAATCCAGGAAGCAGTTTTTCTAGAGAATTGAGAGGAGATACAAGATAAGAGAGAGGACAGGAAAATAATCAAATAAAAAACAAGAAAACTAAATAAAGTTCTTGAAAAGGAAAAACTAGGTAGATTTCTACCCACTACAAATGTTTAACAATATAAAGCAATAATTTATAAGCATGTAATATTTATTTATTTCATAAAATTCAGATCACTTTCAAACCTCAGGTCCACACCCAGGGCCGTATCCAGGCATTTGGGGACCAAGGCAAAATACAGGGTGGAGCCACCCCCTTCCCCCCACACACCGTTTACACGCTCAGTTAATTTAAGATGGCAGCATGTTAGGCGTACAATTTTTTGTTGCATTTCTTTCATACAAATTCATTTTCTGGGGGTCCAAGCCAGCTTTGGACACTTTCATGCCCAGGGGCAATCATCCTCCAGCCCTGGAGGTGATCAGAAGGACCTGCAGAGCAAAATCTTTCTGCTCCTGCTTCAGTCTGTCTAGATTTCTAAGCTACACAAGATCAGCAGAAGAGAAACGTCCACGCAAAATGTTTCACTTCCTGTAGTAACACAGAGCAGAGAGTGAACCTGAAGCTGATCTAACGTTAGATAGAACATTCTCCAGATGGGCATATGCCCGTTACTTTAAGTTTGTGACGAATAAGGATATGAAGTTAAAGTACCAAGTATTCATCACACAATGGTGAAATTACATCTCCGCATTTGACCCATCCCCATGGTGGGGAGCGGTGAGCTGCAGCCGCGCTCGGAAACTATTTGGTGGTTTTACTTTCCAATCCAACCCCTTAGTGCTGAGTGTCAAACGAGGAGGCATTGGGTCCCATTTTTTCAAAGTCTTTGGTATGACCCGGCCGGGAATTGAACCCTGATCCCCCAGTCCCGGGGCGGACACTCTACCACTAGGCCACCGGAGCTGGTAGAACATTGTAGTCAAATGCTCTTTACACCTAAAGAACTGTTATTTTATCTGACTGTTTAAACCACAACCCCTAGCCCAGTTTGATACCACATCACCTTCCACTAGGTGTGTGATGAGCTACTTGAGCATCATGAGCTACATTTAGGTTCCCAAATCCATATTATTTTGGTGAAAGTAACTTAAAGTAATGCAAAAGTAGTGTAATGCCTTACATTTTAAAATTAGTAATATTATAATGTAACGAATTACTTTAAAATGTGAGTAACAAGTAATAAATAATGCATTACAGTTTTGAAGTAACTTGCCTAACACTGCTGATCTCTGGCTAAATGACAACACCCGTGCTCTCAGACACAAGTGCAGAACACTGGAACATAGATGGAAAAAGGACAAGCTTCAAGTCTCCCTGCAATTGCTGAAAGACTCCTTGGCAGCTTACCAAAAAGCCATCAGATCAGCTAGAAATAACTATTTTGCCAATATCATTGAGATGCATCGTGGTGACCAGCGCAAACTTTTCAGTACCATTAACTCTGTTCTTTCACTAAAGGAATCCACTGTCCCCTCCACTCCAACTACAGCTCTATGCACTGATTTCAGTGTTGTTTTTGGCAGGCATCTTAGTTTTAGTCTTAGTCTTAGTCGTCGTGACGAAAATGCATTTTAGTCTTAGTCAGTTTTAGTCGACTAAATCTCAAAAAGGTTTTAGTCAGTTTTAGTCGGCTAAAATTCTAAAATGTTTTAGTCAACGAAGATTTTTGGTTTTAGGTTTACAAAAAATTAAACAGAGTACTAGTCTTCAACAAATGATTTTATACGTGAGACGTACTCTGAGCTACTGAAGTGAGTTTCATACCAACATCATTTATTTTAGAGCTAAAGGAGATAAGACACAATCTTAGCTGCCCCAGATTTTGTTCAGTAAAACAATAATCCCCAGATTGGTATCAATTTTTTTTACTTTATTGATAATCACTATACTATATAATTTATTGATGCAGATCAGTGCATCAGTCGATAAATTTTCACAAAATAAATGTATGATTTTCTTTCCTTAACAGAATGGACTCTTAGGGAGCATACATATTCTATACAATATTTAAATAGAAATAAAAATATTGTTTGTTTAATTTATTATTTGATTCATCAGCCCGCCAACTTAGAGTCTGTAAATGTATATTCTGTCAAAGTCCACCTACTTAAATGCAGTAATGTTTTCCATTAACCTGCAGTGTTGTGAGTTTTCATGAACCCGCAGAATTAATAGAACCCAGTTGAACATCAACAGTGATGCTCATAAACATTTAGATGGGCTTAAACTGTTATGCTGTTGGATTTAAAAGCAGGAATGTTACCCGTTATTAGGAACGAGGGACCAGAGAGAAATCCTGACACACTGACTTTAAAACATTCGTCTGAAACGTGTTCAGATAAAACTTGTTAAAAACCGTCATTTCTTTCATTTATCTGCCCAAAATCATGACTTTTTCAGGAAGCTCACGGATAAGAAACTTGTTAATGTCACGAATAGATTTAAAAGTAGCCTCGTCACTCGTAGTTCTCATTATTTACTTCCTCAATGAGCAGCTGAGCAGCTGCGCACTCCTGCAGCACGGAAGCGAGTGAAGTTGGCTTCCCACCCAAGTGTGGTTAGTGCTATGTTTGTGTAGCCTAGTGAACTAGACCATATTTTTGCTTTGCAGAGTTTGGTCTAGGCACGCTTCATTGGAACCCTCGCAGCCCAAACCACTGCTGTGTCTATCCAATCACAACAGTAAGTGAGGCAGCATCTGAGGTAACTGTAGAACCTCATCTGTGTTTGAACTGTTTTGATGCAGTTGAGCTTTCAGAGTTATCAAAAATATTAGCTTCATCTAAACTTTCAACTTGTATTTTAGACCCAATCCCAACCAAATTATTTAAAGAAGCATTTCCTTTGGTTACTGCCCCCATTTTAGATATAATTAACCTATCCTTAGTAAATGGATACGTACCGCAGGAGTTTAAGGTTGCTGTAATTAAACCTCTACTTAAGAAACCTTCTCTGGATCCAGGTGACCTAATGAATTATAGACCAATATCTAATCTCCCATTTTTATCTAAAGTCCTTGAGAAAATAGTGGCCAGTCGAGTATGTGAGCATCTAAAAACTAATGATCTGTTTGAGGAATTTCAGTCAGGTTTTAGAGAGTATCACAGCACTGAAACCGCATTAGTGAAAGTTACAAATGATATTCTCACGGCCTCAGATAAGAATCTTGTGTCTGTTCTGGTCTTGTTGGACCTCAGTGCTGCTTTTGACACAGTCGATCACAATATTCTCTTAGAAAGGCTTGAACATGTTGTAGGGATCAAAGGAACAGCGCTAGGCTGGTTTAAATCTTATTTATCTGACAGATTTCAGTTTGTTCATGTACATGAGAAATCTTCTTCATTCTCTAGAGTTACTTGTGGAGTACCACAGGGTTCAGTACTTGGACCAATTCTTTTCACTATATATATGCTTCCAATTGGTAAAATCATTAGACAACATGGGATAAACTTCCACTGTTATGCTGATGATACTCAGTTATATTTATCCATAAACCCTGATGAACCTAATCAGTTAGGTAGACTACAGGCTTGTCTTGAAGACATAAAAATCTGGATGACTCTAAACTTTCTGCTGCTAAATCCAGACAAGACTGAAGTTATCATCTTTGG
>SSNS01001116.1:38534-52075 GCA_006937985.1 Aphyosemion australe
GGGAGCGGGAGAGGGGAGGTGTAGGAAGAAAGACAGAGAGAAAGAGAGAGAGGGGTAGGGAGGAAGGGAGGGAGGGAGAAAGAGTGAGGGATAGTGAAAAAGAAACAGAGAGAGAGAGAGAGAGAGAGAGAGAGAGAGAGAGTATTGATTCTGGCTTTGGTTCTGGTTCTGGTCTGTGTTCTGATTCCGTATATCAGCTGTCAGACAGTCAAAATAGCGGGAAACGTCTGAACCAATCAGAAAGCTCCATTATCACACCACTGGTGTGATGCTGTTAGACGCATCAGGCAGGCCCCTTAATGAGGAAGGCTTTGGATCTGTGCTTCAGATGTCAGATCGGAGACCTCCAACTTCTCATCACCATTCGAAAAGTATTGTACCGGTTTGAAAAATTCCAAAAGCGTCAGCATCAGAAGGCTTTGGTGATGCTCTGGTGCCTAACTTGAATTTTGTAGGAGATATGATGAGATGATTTCTGCTGTCTGACAGAGACCGGAGCAGAAAATGCCTGTTTTTTATGGGAGGAAAATGTGGCTGAATCCTCCTTCTGACGCTTGTATCTCAAGAACCGTGACAGCTATGGCTAAAACAAAGACATCCCATCAAAGCTGACAAAAAAAACTTCTGTTTTTGAAATGAATTACACATGAACTCTAAAAGATGTGGTCGTAGCAGAATTCTTTTTAGAGAAATTGATCGGAGAATGCAGAAAACTCTTAGCTACAGCTTCAAAAGTCAAATTGGAGGCCTCAAATCTCTCATCACCATTCAAAAAGTATTGCACCTATTCAAAAAATTCCAAAAGCGTCAGCAGCAGAAGGCTTTGATGGTGCTCTGTGTGAATTTTTATGTGGCTACGTTGAATTGTGTAGGAGATATGATGAGACGATTTCAGCTCTCAGATAGCGATTGAATCACAAATTCTCAGCTTCTTTATAATGGGAGACAATGGGAGAATCTGGCACTCTCTTCATTCTGAGGCTCATAGCACCCGAACAGTAAAATTGAAGACATCCTATCGAAGCTGACAATGATTCCTACTTTTTGAGGTATAATTTGTTTCAGTAGCCCAAACGAGGTGGGTGTAGTAAACATTTGTTCGCAGATATTGTGACCTTAGAGTGCTGATTCGGCAGTTTAGAGTGGTGAGAAACATTTCTGAAAACTGATAAAACTCCAAAGAGATTATCACTACGACTACAATGTTTGGAGTACTTCCATAAATTATAGCTCAAAACGGAGGAATATTAGTCAGCTTTCATCCAGTGAAAGTCCCATTTCCATCGGTTCTACGGGTCTCTCTGGACACTGCCTGAAGTTGAGCAAAGTCGGTTCTGAGCCCTATTCTTTTGAATGGGGGGAGGAGGAGACATTTCTGAACTTTTCCAAATCATACCTCAAGTTTAACCTGTGGTTTTAGAAAAACCATACAAGATATCAAGAAGCTGAATAATCAGATAAGAGCTGAATGTGTTCTGAGTTTGTTAAAAGTTGAATGAAGTCTCTAGGTTGAAGTATGCTGAAGTAGTTAAAGTTCAAACAAGCTGAATGATTTTTGGAAAATTTGAAGGATTTGAAGCATTTCCCATTCATTTCAATGGGCTGAAAAATCGCAGAAAAAGCTGAATATCTCTTAAAATATTAAACATATCAATACCAAAAGTAATGTCCGGAAAGAGCTTAATGAGCTGAACGTTTTGATACAAAATTTGCTCAAATCGCTGAAAATATGAAGGAGTTGAAACGGTTCGAAAAATGTACGGAAACTGAAAAATGGAGGAGGAGGAACTCATTACTTTGAATTCAAACTAATTATTAAAAAGAAAAAGCTCTTATGAACTTAGATATGTATGTAGATATGAAACAACTGCTGGGAGTTCAGGGTTCGCTTCCCGGTCGGGTCATAGCAAAGACTTTGAAAAAATGGGACCCAATGCCTCCTCGCTTGACACTCAGCATTAAGGGGTTGGATTGGGGGGTTAAACCACCAAATAGTTCCAGAGCACGGCCACAGCTGCAGCTCACCGCTCCCCACCATGGGGATGGGTCAAATGCGGAGATGTAATTTCACCATTGTGTGATGATGACTTGGGACTTTGACTTTAACTTTAAAGGGTTAAATTGACATGTATAATATAAAAATAAGTAAGTAGAATGTGGGAAATCAGTATGTTATTGTGTTTTTCATGGATAGAGAAAACAACACAGTTGGGGCGGGCGGGGGGGGGGGGGGGGGGGGGGGGGGGGGGGGGGGGGGGGGGTGTTAGGGTTAGAAGATTTATAAGTCCCCACCAATGTCAAGACCAAACCTACGCCAATGGCCCCAGGGTTCTATTCTATGTCCACTCCTTTTTTCCGTATACATTCTTCCACTGGGAAACATCCTAGCTAAACATGGCTTGCATCACATCAGCCTCTTTTATAAAACAATGCCGCCAATTTGCCGCAACGCTGATGCGGCATCTGGGAGCCTAAGGTCGTTTATAAGAGCTCAGACCGCGGCGGTAATGTTGCGCAATCATGTCAGTTTTATAAAAGATTACGCGATGGCAGCAAAAAGGAGGTATGGGGGCGGTCTCTGCGCTGTTGCGGACTTCTATGTATTTTAGATATAACTTCCTTTTTATTTGCGATCGAAGCCGTGCTCCTTAAGTTTTTTTCCCCAGTCAGCTACAGGTGTGTGAGCTCCACAGTCCATGTGAGCTGTCAGATGATCTGAGCTGCAGCTCTAACGGAGAGAAGCTCCTGGAGCTCCGCATCGCTACAGTTTATCATCTCAGCTGATTCTGTTTACAAAACGGCGCTTATGGCCGTGTTTACTTTCATTTTCAACATAGTTCCCGGCCGGAGCTCAGCATTAATTCATCACGTGGTCATGACACCTCCCTCTTTTGTGCCAAGGCTTAATGTGTGTTTATAAGACCGGCTAAGCCGCAATATTACCGCAATAATAATACCAAGCGTGGCGGCACGAATGCAGCAAAATTCCCGCAACGTGATGCCGCCAGGGCGCGTTCATAAGAAACATGTTGCGGTAATATTACGCTGATTTGCCGGCACGGTGTGTCTTATAAAAGAGGCTATCATTGCTGATGACTGTCAGATTTATTTGGCTTTAAATCAGTCAAGCTCTGTTAATCAGCTTCTAGAGTGTCTCTCAGAAATTAAAACCTGGCTAACTTCCAACTTCCTGAAGCTCAATGACAATAAGACCAAGGCCATTCTCTTCAAACCAAAAAATAATTTACATGCATCTGCTGCCTTTGATCTCTCCTCCCTAAACCTTAATTCCTGTGTGACCAACCTTGGGGTTAAACTGGATGCTGATCTGTCAACGTCTGCACATGTAAATGCCACTGTTAGATCCTGTTTCTTCCAGCATTGTCGTCTTACTCGACTAAAGTCCATTCTTAAGAGGCCGCACCTAGAATCCGTTATTCATGCATTTATCACCTCCAGACTGGACTATTCCAACTCAGTTCTCATCGCAGCACGATTTCTTACAAACACAAATAGATGCTGTCACATCACTCCCATTCTGACCGAACTTCACTGGCTTCCTGTGCAATATCGAGTACAATACAAAGTTTTAACTTTTGCCTTTAAATCTTTTAATGGCCTAGCTCCCCTATACCTGTCACAGCTGCTCACCCCATATATCCCCTCCAGGTCATTAACTCATTCACTGCCATTGACGACTTTAATCGTCATTTGAAATCCAACTGCTCACTGCCATTGATGACTTTAGTTGTCAATTGCATTTTTTTACGGGGCGGGCGTCGGAACGAGCCCCTGCACCGTGAGAACAAACATCACGTGTCTAAAGCAGATCTTCATCCATGTATGTCACACATCACGAGATCAGGAAGCAGAAAATGAATGAATTAGATCGTTTTGGACCGCTGCTGTGAAAAAAGCGATGCACCAACCAGAAATGCTTCTGCAGCTCACGCTTCAGCAACAGATTGTGAAAGAACGGATAACGCTAGAAATACGGTGATTCTTCCTGATGTAAGAAGTGAGTCTACTCTTTCATTTGGTAGTTTTGGCGTTTACATGATCATAGAGCACAATGTTCTGTGACTCTTCATAAAACAGTAAAAACGCTCAAAAACGCTGGCAGTCAGGGGCTTTCTGATCAGAAAACGGCTGGCAGTGAATGAGATAAGGTCTGCTGACCACCTACTGCTTCAAGCTCCAAATATGAGATATAAAGCTCGTGGGGAGCGTGCTTTCGCCTTTGCTCCTCCCAGACTCTGGAACGCACTCCCTTTAGCCCTTTTTATAAAACAATGCCGCCAATTTGCCGCAACGCTGAGGCGGCATCAGGGAGCGTTAGGTCGTTTATAAGAGCTCAGACCGTGGCGGTAATGTTGCGCAATCATGTCCCTTTTATTAAAGATTACGCAATGGCGGCATAATGGGGGTATGGGGGTGGTCTCTGCACTGTCGCGGACTTCCGTGTATCTTGGACATAACTTGCTTTTTATTGCGATCGAAGCCGCGCTCGTTACGTTTTTTTATCACAAGCAGCTACAGGTGTGTGTCCTCCACTATCCCTGTGAGCTGTCAGATGATCTGAGCTGCAGATCTAACGGAGAGAAGCTCCCGGAGCACCACAATGCTCCAAATGATCATCTCAGCTGATTCTGTTTACAAAAGTGAAACTTAAGCCCGTGTTTACTTTCATTTTGAATACAGTTACTGGCCGGAGCTCGGCATTAATTCATCATGTGGTCATGACACCTCCCTCTGTTGTGCCAAGGCTTAATGTGCATTTATAAGACAGGCGAAGCCGCAATATTACCGCAATATTACCGCAATATTACCGCAATATTACCGCAATATTACTATCAAGCAGGGCTTAATTTGAGCCGGATCTTGCCGGAACAGGATCCGGGAACGGTCTTATTTTGAAGGGACGCGTTCCAGGAATTGTCTGCTAGGATCCGTTAACTCGCGCTGCTACCTCGTGATTACAATGGGTAAATGAGGACGCTGTGTTGGGCAGGGACTTACGGGTGAGTGGTTCATTTGTCCAATCTCATACTTAAACTTTTCGCTTTTCGGCAAAATCGCCGAAAGATTTAAGCCAACTAAGCCGTTCTGGTTTCAGCAGTCAATAAGGGGAGGAAGGGATTCATCTTGTTCACAAACGATCTTTGTTTTAGCGTGTCGTCATTTGACCAATCACAGTCGCGGAAACAGACGCTTCGGCAGCATCGCACCCGCACGGCGCTCACGAGCAGCGGCTTTGAGCTTAAAGTTTTTCAAATCAAACAAAATCACCACTAAATAACACGGTTTTCTGTCGAGGACTGTAGCAGATTTACCTCCTTTCAGCCTTTATAGATTTCCCCCCGAGGCTCGTCGTGTTTTTTTTCAAGTCAAGTTCGGAGTTGAACATAACCACCGCCAGTATTTAAAGGAGCAGGAGGCAGGATGATGAAACGAAACTCATTAGCGACGCGCTCGGCGCTGTGAGTAACTGCAGCCCGGCACGAGAGTTCGCATGAACTCTTCACTATGAAAAAAAAAGTTTCACAGTGATGTACGGCCAGAGCGCGGCTCGATATTATCAAAACAATGCACCATGTCTAGCGACGAAGTAAGTAACAGTCCTGCTTAGAGGTTGGACTGTAGGTCAAATATGACATATTTCTAATGATTCATCTTCGGTTTGGAAAATGTCCGTTCTCTTCAGTGGTACACAGAAACTGAAGCATGATCACAGCTGAAATGCTACCGCACGCTAGCTCTCTCCGGCTACCGCACTATAGTTATCTCCGACTCATCGGTGAGATCATATCATCAATTCAATACTTCGGTAAAGTTAGCAAGATATTCACAGATTCGACATTTGCGGCTCAATAACTTTTGACCCGAACGCTATTTTGACACAAAAAACACCTCTTTAGTATCGTGGCTAGGTAGTGAACAAGCTACAACCTTCTTTTTAGAAGAAAAAGACGTGACGAGCTCCCCACGCATTAAAATCTTTGAAATTGTCCTCTGTGAGCCGACGTAAATTCCGCGGACATATAGGGACCGTCTGTAAATAGAAAGACCTGAAACGTATAATGGTTAAAAAAATCTAAATCTCTGCCCTTGTACACTGAAGTGTCACCATATTCACAAAATCTAACACTAAACATATGCTACACATACTACTCCAGTTAGTTTAATCCAGAGATATATTTTTAATTTTAGCTGAAATTTGAAATGTTGTACATTTCAGTAATTGCTCCATTGTACACTGTAGTGACACAACATTATGACAGCTGATCACTGGTTAATTTCTCGCCATAGTGCACCTTTTATTTGTTTTTTTAAATACTTATCTGATTTTTGTAAATTTTAAAATAAATTTTTTAAACTTAGAAATTTCAATGGCTTCTACACTGTAAACTCTACTGACACAAAATTGCCTCCTGTTGATCACCACTTACCTGCTCTCCATATTACACCATTTAGTTTTTGGAAAAATCACTCTTCTGATGTTTGATACATTTTTTAAACTTAGAATTTTTTTGGAAAATTAACTATTCTGATTTTTGGTGAATTTTTTAAACTTAGAAATTTCAATAGCTTCTACACTGTAAACTCGACTGACCCAAAAATGGTCCCAAATTATCCCCACTTACCTGCTCTCCATTCTACACCTTTTACTTTTTGGAAAAATCATTCCTCTGATTTTTGGTGAATTTTTTAAACATAGAATTTTCAATAGCTTCTACACTGTAAACTCGACTGACACAAAAATGATCCCAAATTATCCCCACTTACCTGCTCTCCATACTACACCTTTTTCTTTTTAAAAAAAATCATTCCTCTGATTTTTGGTGAATTTTTTAAACTTAGAATTTTCAATAGCTTCTACACTGTAAACTCTACTGACACATAAATGGTCGCAAATTATCCACACTTACCTGCTCTCCATACTACACTTTTTACTTTTTTGAAAAATCACTCTTCTGATTTTTGATGAATTTTTTAAACTTAGACATTTCAATAGCTTCTTCACTGTAAACTCTACTGGCCCAAAAATGGTCCCAAATTATCCACACTTACCTGCTCTCCATACTACACCTTTTACTTTTTGGAAAAATCACTCTTCTGATTTTTGATGAATTTTTTTAACTTAGAAATTTCAATAGCTTCTACACTGTAAACTTTACTGACCCAAAAATGGTCCCAAATTATCCACACTTACCTGCTCTCCATATTACACCTTTTACTTTTTGGAAAAATCACTCTTCTGATTTTTGATGAATTTTTTAAACTTAGAAATTTCAATAGCTTCTACACTGTAAACTCTACTGACCCAAAAATGGTCCCAAATTATCCCCACTTACCTGCTCTCCATACTACACCTTTTAGTTTTTGGAAAAATCTTTCCTCTGATTTTTGGTGAATTTTTTAAACTTAGAATTTTCAATAGCTTCTACACTGTAAACTTGACTGACCCAAAAATGGTCCCAAATTATCCCCACTTACCTGCTCTCCATACTACACCTTTTACTTTTTGGAAAAATCATTCCTCTGATTTTTGGTGAATTTTTTAAACTTAGAAATTTCAATGGCTTCTACACTGTAAACTCTACTGACACAAAATTGCCTCCTGTTGATCACCACTTACCTGCTCTCCATATTACACCTTTTATTTTTTGGAAAAATAACTATTCTGATTTTTAGTTAATTTTTTAAACTTAGAATTTTCAATAGCTTCTACAATGTAAACTCTACTGACCCAAAAATGGTCTCTACTTATGCCCACTTACCTGCTCTCCATACTACACCTTTTAGTTTTTGGAAAAATCTTTCCCTTGATTTTTGGTGAATTTTTTAAACTTAGAAATTTCAATGGCTTCTACACTGTAAACTCTACTGACACAAAATTGCCTCCTGTTGATCACCACTTACCTGCTCTCCATACTACACCTTTTATTTTTTGGAAAAATAACTATTCTGATTTTTAGTTAATTTTTTAAACTTAGAATTTTCAATAGCTTCTACAATGTAAACTCTACTGACCCAAAAATGGTCTCTACTTATCCCCACTTACCTGCTCTCCATACTACACCTTTTAGTTTTTGGAAAAATCTTTCCCTTGATTTTTGGTGAATTTTTTAAACTTAGAAATTTCAATAGCTTCTACACTGTAAACTCGACTGACCCAAAAATGGTGTCTACTTATCCACACTTTCCTGCTCTCCATACTACACCTTTTACTTTTTGGAAAAAGTGCTTGTCTGTTTCCCAAAGATCACCAGTACCACAGGAGCATTTTCAAAGTCTCTTTATGTGAAACCAGTACCTCAGGATTTTTGCTGGGAAAGTTTCAGTGCCACTCTGAGCTCCTGCTCCTCACTTAAGCTTTACAGGCAATCTGCCTCATAATAACGAAACAACAAATGCCTTTGCCCATAAAGGTTTTGGAAGGAGTGACAGAGGACCATCGGCGGGTTAGTAGGGGAGAGCTACGCATATCGAGTGTCATTGTGGGCTTTCCATCAGATGGCTCTTGTTGGCCTCGGTTCTGAAAACCGGCACGCAATAGATCGCGCCTTTGAACTGAAGCCCATCTTCATGGACCAGTTCCTGTGCAACAGTCATGTACCACCTGCCACCATAGCCCAGCAGCTGCCTCCGGGCAGCAAGACTGAGGCGCCTGTTTCTATCAGAGGTCCCACAGCAAAGCCCACCGCAGCATGGGCACATTATCGAATGCGCTCCCGGTTCCCTGTGGAAGTGCCTTCTGCGAGCACGTTCTTGTCAGGAGAGCCCGATTCCTTTCACCCCACTGGTCAGAGCTGTAGGTTGTGGTCGTGCAATCCTCCTCCAGCTGTCCCCCGCCTTCCCCTGCAGCTGCGTTCTGCCAGTCACAGTGGCTACCTGGTTGATCCTGTCAATAGGATATGCTTGTCTTAAAGATTAAGCCATGCAAGTCTAAGTACACACAGTCAGTACAGTGAAACTGTGAATGGCTCATTAAATCAGTTATGGTTTCTTTGATGGCACTACTGCTTGGATAACTGTGGCAATTCTATAGCTAATTCATGCAAATGAGCGCTGACCGTCAGGGACGTGTGCATTTAGCAAATCCAAAACCCTCACGGGGTACCTCTTGGGGTGCCCCAGTTGCTTTGGTGACTCTAGATTACCTCTATCAGATCGGTGGCCTTCCGTAGCGGTGACCTGTCATTCAAATATCTGCTCTATCAACTTTCGATGGTACTTTAAGTGCCTACAATGGTGACCACGAGTAATCAGGAATCAGAGTTTGATTGCAGAGAGGAAGGCTGAGAAATGGCTACTACAACCAAGGAAGGCAGCAGGTGCACAAATTACCCACTCCCGGTTCGGGGAGGTAGTGATGAAAAATACGTAACAATACAGGACTCTTTTGAGGCCCTGTAATTGGAATGACAACACTTTGAATCCAAGAGATCAGTGGATCTCTTGGAGGGCATGTCTGGTACCATCAGCTGCGGTAATTCCAGCTCCATTAGCGTATCTTAAAGATGCTGTGGTTAAAAAACTTGTAGTTGGATCTTGAGATGGAGATGACAGTTCACAGCAAGGTGAGATACAGTCTGTTTGAGATACAGTCTGTTCCAGCCCCTGCCTCTCGGCACCCCCTTGGTGCTCTTAGCTGAGTGTTCCACAAGGAACAAAGGGTTTGCTTAGAAAAAACTTAAGAATGTTCACACACGTAAACATATAAGATAGACACACACAGGTTCATGCAACAGATAATATTCCATTTATTCATGTAGATTTCTATTCCAGTGTCGGAGCTTGGTCCACATTGCCGGCAGTAAGTCGGCCTAGTTTCCAGTGAGAGTTGGACTCCGCCAAGGCTGCCCTTTGTCACGATTCTGTTCATAACTTTTATGGACGCAACCAAGGTGGTGAGGGGGTCCATGTTGGTGGTTTTAGGTTCAGGTCTCAGCTTTTTGCAAATTATGTGGTCCTGTTGCCTTAATCAGAACGTGATCTCCAGCTGGAGTGGCTCACAGCTGAGTGTGAAGCAGATGGGATGAGAATCGGCTCCTATAAATCCGAGCCCACGTTCTTCAATTGAAAAAGGGTAGAATTCCTTCTCCAGGTCAGGGATGAGGTCCTGCCCCAAGTGGAGGAGTTTAAGTATCTCAGGGTCTTGTTCATAAGTGAGGGAAAGGTAGATTGGGAGCTCAATAGGCAAATTGGTGCTGCGTCTGCATTGATGTGGGCGTTGTACTGGTCTGTCGTCGTGAAGAGAAAGCTGAGCCAGAAGGCAAACCTCTCGATTTATCGGTCAATCTACGTTCCTACCCTCACCTATGGTCACGAGCTTTGGGTAGTGACCAAAAGAATGAGATCATGGATACAAGCTGCCAAAAGGAGGTTTCTTCCTGTTAAAAGTGAGTTTTCCTCTCCACTGTTGCTACATGATTGCTTAGTATGAGGATTGTTGATGCAATCTGCTGGGTTCCTTATATAGAAAACTTTTTTACTGATTGGCTTAATGAACTATACTGTATTGGATTGCTTAATTTGTGAAGTGCCTTGAGATGACTCTTGTCTTGATTTGGCGCTATATAAATAAACTGAATTGAATTGAAATGAGTTTTCTCCGCAGGGTGTCTGGGCTCTCCAATAAAGATATGGGGGGGAAGCTCAGTCGTCTGGGAGGGGCTTGGAGTAGATCTGCTGCTCGTCCATATCGAGAGGAGCCGGTTGAAGTGGCTCGGGCATCTAGTTAAGATGCCCCCTGGACGCCTTCCTAGTGAGGTTTTCTGGACACGTCCAACTGGGAGGAGACCCAAGGGGAGACCCAGGACACGCTGGAGGGACTATGTCTCTCAGCTGGCCAGGGAACATTCTGGGATCCCCTTGGAAGAGCTGGCCAAAGTTACTGGGGAGAGGGAAATCTCCAGGCGGCAGGGTACGCTGGGCCTCCAGGGCCCCAGACTCCCTCAGCCTGCTCATTTCCTGGTCTCCCTCAACCTGTTCATCTCCCGGTCTGCTCTGTCACCTAGGTCCGAAGCCTAGTTCAGGCTCTAGTCCAAGCCTGGCTTCTTGCCTGTGTAGAGAAATCAAGGAGACGTGAAGGTGCGTCACATTGACAAACTAACAGACAGTGCCATAACCCCTCAGAACCTCTCAGCCAGTGTGGCCTTTCCAAATAGAAATTTTGTAAAACTCACCATAAACCAGAAAATATTTTTCAAAAAAGTAAAAGTTGTAGTATAGAGGGCAGGTGAGTGGTGATCACCTGTGATAATTTAGTGTGCAGTGTACAATGGCGGAGCTATTGAAATTTCTAAGTTTAAAAAATTCATGAAAAATCAGAAGAGTGATTTTTCCAAAAAGTAAAAGGTGTAGTATGGAGGGCAGGTAAGTGGGGATAATTTGGGACCATTTTGGGGTCAGTAAAGCTTACAGTGTAGAAGCTATTGAAATTTCTAAGTTTAAAAAATTCATCAAAAATCAAAAGAGTGATTTTTCAAAAAAGTAAAAAGTGTAGTATGGAGAGCAGGTAAGTGTGGATAATTTGCGACCATTTATGTGTCAGTAGAGTTTACAGTGTAGAAGCTATTGAAAATTCTAAGTTTAAAAAATTCACCAATAATCAGAGGAATGATTTTTCCAAAAAGTAAAAGGTGTAGTATGGAGAGCAGGTAAGTGGGGATAATTTGGGACCATTTTTGGGTCAGTCAAGTTTACAGTGTAGAAGCTATTGAAAATTCTAAGTTTAAAAAATTCACCAAAAATCAGAGGAAAGATTTTTCCAAAAACTAAAAGGTGTAGTATGGAGAGCAGGTAAGTGGGGATAATTTGGGACCATTTTTGTGTCAGTAGAGTTTACAGTGTAGAAGCTATTTAAATGTCTAAGTTAAAAAATCCATCCATCCATCCATCCATCCATCCATCCATCCATTGTCCTCCGCTTATCCGGAGTCGGGTCGCGGGGGCAGCAGCCTAAGGAGGGAAGCCCAGACCTCCCTCTCCCCAGCCACTTGGGCCAGCTCCTCCGGGGGAATCCCAAGGCGTTCCCAGGCCAGCCGAGAGACATAATCTCTCCAGCGTGTCCTGGGTCTTCCTTTGGGTCTCCTCCCGGTTGGATGTGCCCGGAAAACCTCACCAGGGAGGCGTCCAGGAGGCATCCTAATCAGATGCCCGAGCCACCTCAACTGGCTCCTCTCGATGTGGAGGAGCAGCGGGTCTACTCTGAGCCCCTCCCGGATGACCGAGCTTCTCACCCTATCTCTAACGGAGAGCCCAGCCACCCTGCGAAGAAAACTCATTTCGGCCACTTGTATTCGCGATCTCGTTCTTTCGGTCACTACCCAAAGCTCGTGACCATAGGTGAGGGTAGGAACGTAGATCGACCGGTAAATTGAGAGCTTCGCCTTTCGGCTCAGCTCCCTCTTCAGCACAACAGACCGGCACAACGCCCGCATCACTGCAGACGCAGCACCAATCCGCCTGTCGATCTCACGCTCCACCCTTCCCTCACTCGTGAACAAGACCCCGAGATACTTAAACTCCTCCACTTGGGGCAGGACCTCGTCCCTGACCTGGAGAAGGCATTCTACCCTTTTCCGACTCAAGACCATGGTCTCGGATTTAGAGGAGCTGATTTTCATCCCAGCTGCTTAACACCCGGCTGCGAACTGCTCCAGCGAAAGCCGGAGATCACGTTCTGATGAAGCCAACAGGACCACATCATCTGCAAAAAGCAGAGACCTGATCCTTAGGTCACCAAAACGGATCCCCTCACCACCTTGGCTGCACCTAGAAATTCTGTCCATAAAAGTTATGAACAGAATCGGTGACAAAGGGCAGCCTTGGCGGAGTCCAACTCTCACCGGAAACGAGCCCGACTTACTGCCGGCAATGCGGACCAAGCTCTGACACTGGTCGTACAGGGACCTAACAGCCCGTATCAAGGGGCCTGGTACCCCATACTCCCAGAGTAACCCCCACAGGGCCCCCCGAGGGACGCGGTCGAACGCCTTCTCCAAATCCACAAAACACATGTAGATTGGTTGGGCAAACTCCCACGCACCTTCCAGGCATTGAAGTCCCCCAGCAGAACGAGGGAGTCACTCGAAGGAGCGCTTTCCAGTACCCCCTCCAGGGACTCCAAAAAGGGTGGGTAGTCTGAGCTGCAGTTTGGTGCATAAGCACAAACCACAGTCAGGACCCGTCCCCCCACCCGAAGACGGAGGGAGGCTACCCTCTCGTTCACCGGGGTAAACCCCAACGTACAGGCACCAAGATGGGGGGCATGAAGTATGCCCACCCCTGCTCGACGCCTCTCAGTGGGAGCAACTCCAGAGTGGTAGAGAGTCCAACCCCTCTCAAGGAAACTGGTTCCAGAGCCAGAGCCATGCGTTGAGGTGAGTCCAACTATATCTAGTCGGAACCTCTCAACCTCACACACCAACTCCGGCTCTTTCCCCACCAGAGAGGTGACATTCCACGTACCAAGAGCCAGCTTCTGTAGCCGAGGATCAGACCGCCAAGGTCCCCGCCTTCGGCTACCGCCC
>SSNS01001117.1:0-51825 GCA_006937985.1 Aphyosemion australe
ACCCGTTCGCCAGGGCATGATTCGTTGCGGTTGCTGTCGTGGATGGCATTCGAGTCCGGACACGACCAGCACGCGGTCTGTCGAGGCTGCTGGCCCCAGTTGCCGGACACGGTCCGTTGCGGCTGTTTGGCCCCGGTCACCAGACACGGTACGTCGCGGTTGCTGTCGTGGATGATAGCCACAGTAGCTGGACACGACCCGTTCGCCTAACACGTTCCGTCGCGGTTGCTGTCGTGGATGGCATTTGAGTCCGGACACGACCAGCACGCGGTCTGTCGAGGCTGCTGGCCCCAGTTGCCGGACACGGTCCGTTGCAGCTGTTTGGCCCCGGTCACCAGACACGGTACGTCGCGGTTGCTGTCGTGGATGATAGCCACAGTAGCTGGACACGACCCGTTCGCCTAACACGTTCCGTCGCGGTTGCTGTCGTGGATGGCATTTGAGTCCGGACACGACCAGCACGCGGTCTGTCGAGGCTGCTGGCCCCAGTCGCCGGACACGGTCCGTTGCGGCTGTTTGGCCCCGGTCACCAGACACGGTACGTCGCGGTTGCTGTCGTGGATGGCATTTGAGTCCGGACAAGACCAGCACGCGGTCTGTCGAGGCTGCTGGCCCCAGTTGCCGGACATGGTCCGTTGCGGCTGTTTGGACCCGTTCGCCTAAGACGATTTGTCGCGGTTGCTGTCGTGGATGATAGCCACAGTAGCTGGACACGACCCGTTCGCCTAACACGTTCCGTCGCGGTTGCTGTCGTGGATGATAGCCACAGTAGCTGGACACGACCTGTTCGCCGGGCATGATTCGTTGCGGTTGCTGTCGTGGATGGCATTTGAGTCCGGACACGACCAGCACGCGGTCTGTCGAGGCTGCCTGCCCCAGTTGCCGGACACGGTCCGTTGCGGCTGTTTGGACCCGTTCGCCTAAGACGATTCGTCGCGGTTGCTGTCGTGGATGATAGCCACAGTAGCTGGCCACGACCCGTTCGCCTAACACAATTCATCGTGGTTGCTGTCGTGGATGATAGCCACAGTAGCTGGACACGACCCGTTCGCCGGGCATGATTCGTTGCGGTTGCTGTCGTGGATGGCATTTGAGTCCGGACACGACCAGCACGCGGTCTGTCGAGGCTGCTGGCCCCAGTTGCCGGACACGGTCCGTTGCGGCTGTTTGGCCCTGGTCACCAGACACGGTACGTCGCGGTTGCTGTCGTGGATGATAGCCACAGTAGCTGGACACTACCCGTTCGCCTAACACGATTCATCGCGGTTGCAGTCGTGGATGATAGCCACAGTAGCTGGACACGACCCATTCGCCTAACACGTTCCGTCGCGGTTGCTGTCGTGGATGANCATAGTCCTGCACAAAACGGCGAGAGTAACCAGTCAGGCCCAGGAACTGGCGTACCTGCTTTGTTGTGGATGGCACTTTAAACTCAGTCACCGCTCTCACCTTATCGGGATCAGGATGAATGCCAGATGGTGTAACCAGGGTTCCTACAGGTTTCTCCAAACTAAATTCAAGACTTTTTAAGACCTTTTTAAGACCATTTATATAAAAATTTAATACCTATTTCACGGCCCTACCAGTGAACAAAAACTAAATTCTACAACTTGTCTTCATATATTTCTTAAAGGAATCTGTAGACAAGCAGAGAGGTGTGATCAAATCAAAGAACATTTCAGCAGACCACAAGAAAGTTTGCCCAACAAAGTTTTTATTTCTAACATTTTAACATAATGTTACCATTTTAACATTGTATTGTTATTGTCTTGAACAATAATCTGAACTCAAGAATTAAAAGTCAACTTCTTAACATTGTTTTCCACCGGTTTTAACCAGTCACGAAAAGAAATTTTAGCCATCCACGCTTCGTTAAATTTACATTTCCCCATAACCCCAGCATGAAATGAGCTAGCTAGCTAACGTTTACCGTATGCGACGCGTCTCTCGTTTAGGTGCTGTAGCGCATTGACCTTCAGTGACATGTTCGGAGTATTTTGATCCCGGCCTGTGCTGCATTCTCAATTATTGGTTCCGCCACTCTTTATTTAGGCTATGTTATTTATTCAAAATAGTCAAAGTAGAAAATGAAACTTTTTGTAGAGAAATGCGTTGAAATAAAATACAGCACAACTTTTAAGACCCAGATATCAAAATTCAAGACTTTTTAAGGCTTTTCAAGGCCTTATTTTCAAATTCATAAATTCAATGCTTTTTAAGACTTTTTAAGACCCCGCGGGAACCCTGTGTAACACGATAGCCGAGGAAGGTGAGTTCTGGAAGGCAGAACTGGCATTTGCTTAGCTTTAAGGAGAGGCCTGCGGACCTAAGCCTACTAAGTACTTCCTCCAGGTCAAGCAGGTGTTGTTCAAAGGTAGGAGATGCAACAACAATATCATCCAAATATACCGCACACGACTTATAGATCAGGCCTGCAAGAACATTGTTCATAAGCCGCTGAAAAGTCGCGGGGGCATTACAAAGCCCAAAAGGAAGGACTCTGAATTGAAACAAGCCACAGTGCGTGACAAACGCAGTTTTTGGTTTAGCTTCATCAGCAATAGGCACCTGCCAGTAACCTCGAGCAAGGTCCAGAGTTGTGAGAAACTTCCCTCTTGCTAAGAAGTCTAATGACTCATCCACTCTAGGGAGGGGGTAAGAGTCCTTCACGGTTAACTGATTTAGCCCTCGGAAATCAACACAAAATCGCGGATCACGGGGGGGTTTGTTCACAATGACCACAGGGGCTGCCCATGGGCCTGAAGCAGGTTCAATGATGCCATCCTGTAGCATTTTTTGTATTTGTTCTTCAATGATTAGCTTTTTAGCCGGTGAGGTGCGATACGGAGGCAAGTTAACAGGCTTAGCATCCCCTGTGACTATGTGATGTTCTGTCAGAGAGGTGCGACCAAGTTGACCATCAAACATACCACTGTAGGTGTCCAGTAATGTTAACAACCGTTCCTTTTCTGTCAGATCCAGGCTAGCATCATCAATCTTCCCATGGAGAGTAAGGTGTGGAGAGTTCACCATAGTTATTGTCCCACACTCAAAATCATCTTCAACAAAGCCGTTTTCACCTGGCTCATCAAAACATGGGGGATTGTCATCCATGATAACAGTTCTGGAGGGAACATGTATTGTTAACGAAGTGCGAGTCATAAAGTCCATGCCAAGAATTAAGGGGGATGATAAATCTTTTACCACCACAAATCGTTGGTAGACACGCTCTCCCATGAAACCAATGGACAGCCAGATTATGCCTAAAGGATCACAGTTCATGCCATTAGCCAGTTTAATGGGAGGTGAATTCCCCTGAATGGCAAATGACTTGATTTGGGATTTGTCAGGTATCAAGTCCGCATTCACTGCTGAAAGGGAAGCTCCAGTATCCAGCGTAGCCTCCTGAGCTGTTCCCCTATAGTTCACTTTAACTCTCATTGGGGTGCTCCATGATGAATGCGAAGATGTATCCTCAATTCCTGCAATCCTCAATTTGATTGAGCGAATGTTGCGGCTTCCGATCCGGCATAGGAAATGAGGGCAGAGTTATTGACTGGGGGGAGGGTTGCCCCTGTGAAATGCTCTCCCCCCTCTGAAGTTTACCTGCCTCCTAACGTTAGGATTTGCCTCTGTTGTGTCAGCATTGTCAGGTTCTGCAGTCTGCGCAGCAGGATGGTCGTCTATAGGCAGATTCTGGGAAAGCTCCCTGGTAGGTCCGGGGAGACGTCGAGATCCCCGGAACTCTGTGGAACAGTTAGGGCACGTGCGAGATGTAACACCTGGCATGCCACATTTAAAACAGTAGGGTCCTCCTTCTGCTTTACTCTTCATCTGGGCGCTGGGATGTTGTGAAAAGCTGGTGCCGAGAACCGAATGCAGCTCATGGGCACGCAACACCAGATCGATCACTGACCTTACAGGTGTCCCGTACAGTGCAATTCTGTACTTCTCCACTGCATGTTTACAAATGAGCTCAATTTGTTCTTTCTGAGACGGGGGGTCCCTCAGTCTCTTGAACTCACTGATCATATGGGCGACGAATGTCGGAAGAGGCTCTTCGGGGTGTTGGTACCGGTCCAGTATGCCTCTCATAATGTGTTCCTGGGTGTCAGAAGACAAGAAAACGGTTCTGAAAAGTTCACAAAATTCAGCCCAAGTAGACACATGCGAACTGAGGACACTAAACCACTTTTTCGGTTCTCTAGCTAGCAAATGAGGCATTTCTCTGAGGACCTGAAAGTCTGTCAGACCCAAAGAGGTTTTGTAAGCTTTAACAGATTGTAGCCATTCTTCTGGGTGAAGGCTACCATCATTAGTGAACACAGGGGGCTCCAACTTAGCCTGGTGCAATGCTGCAGCCAGGACTCTGGTTGTATTGAACAATTCCATCGAGTCAGAATGGAGCAGAGATGGGGCCCTAATGGATTGAGTGGGGTTCTGAGCAAAGTTTGACTGTTCTGTCTCAATGTTAGGCAGACTCGCAACATATGGCGTAGAGGAAGCCTGGGGAAATGGACGAGTTACTTGGGTAAGAGGTGTCCTTGTGGTAGGTGTTGCCTGTTAATAATAATAATAATAATGCATTTAATTTGAAGCGCCTTTCAAAAAACTCAAGGTCACTGTACAATCAGGTTAAAATAAAACATTTAAGACAAAACAGCAACAAGAATAAAAATAGCTAAAAATAAAAAAAATAAAAAAAATAAATTTAAAACCCAAATAAAACATCAGATAAAACACCAATATCAGTTACAGTGAATAAGCAATTTTGAAGAGATGAGTTTTGAGATTAGCTTGGAATTGGTGAAGGGTGGTCATGTTCCTAAGGTGAGCAGGTAATGAGTTCCATAATGAGGGGGCTGATCTGCTAAATGCTCGGTGACCCATTGTGACAAGTCGTGCTGGTGGATTAATTAAGTTGATGGAAACAGAGGATCTGAGCATGCGAGAGGGTTTATTGACTTGTACAAGCTGTGAGAGATATGAGGGGGCAAGATTATGAATGGCCTTATATGTTAGAACTAAGATTTTGTAATTGACCCTGAATTTTATTGGCAGCCAATGAAGCTGCTGAATAACGGGGGTGATGTGATCAGAGTAGGGTGTTTTGGTGACTATACGAGCAGCTGAATTTTGCACCAGTTGAAGTTTGTGAAGTAGCTTTTGGGGCAGACCAAACAGAAGTGAATTGCAATAGTCCAGGCGGGAGGTGACCAAACTGTTGACTAAAATGGCAGTAGAGTGATTTGACAGAAATGGACGCAGGCGGTTAATGTTTCGTAGGTGGAAGTAGGCTGCTCGAGTAACGGAANGCTGTTTGGCCCCGGTCACCAGACACGGTACGTCGCGGTTGCTGTCGTGGATGATAGCCACAGTAGCTGGACACGACCCGTTCGCCTAACACGTTCCGTCGCGGTTGCTGTCGTGGATGATAGCCACAGTAGCTGGACACGACCCGTTCGCCTAACACGATTCATCGCGGTTGCAGTCGCAGGACGCGACCCGTTCGCCGGGCATGATTCGTTGCGGTTGCTGTCGTGGATGGCATTTGAGTCCGGACACGACCAGCATGCGGGCTGTCGAGGCTGCTGGCCCCAGTCGCCGGACACGGTCCGTTGCGGCTGTTTGGCCCCGGTCACCAGACACGGTACGTCGCGGTTGCTGTCGTGGATGATGGCCACAGTGCCGGACACGACCCGGTCGCAGGACACGGTCTGTCGTGGCTGTTTGGCCCCGGTCACCAGACACGGTACGTCGCGGTTGCTGTCGTGGATGATGGCCACAGTGCCGGACACGACCCGGTCGAAGGACACGGTCTGTCGTGGCTGTTTGGCCCCGGTCACCAGACACGGTACGTCGCGGTTGCTATCGTGGATGATAGCCACAGTACCTGGACACTACCCGTTCGCCTAACACGATCCGTTGCGGTTGCTGTCGTGGATGATGGCATTAGAGTCCGCACACGACCCGGACGCAGGTCTGTCGAGGCTGCTGGCCCCAGTCGCCAGACATGGTCTGTTGCGGCTGCTGTCGTGGATGATGGCCACTGTGCCGGACACGACCCGGTCGCACGACACGGTCTGTCGTGGCTGTTTGGCCCCGGTCACCAGACACGGTACATCGCGGTTGCTGTCGTGGATGATAGCCACAGTAGCTGGACACGACCCGTTCGCCGGGCACGATCCGTTGCGGTTGCTGTTGTGGATGATGGCCACAGTAGCCGGAAACGACCCGGACGCAGGACGCGGTCTGTCGAGGCTGCTGGCCCCGGTCTCCATACATTGTCCGTTGCGGCTGCTGTCGTGGATGATGGTCACAGTGCCGGACACGACCCGGTCGCAGGACACGGTCTGTCACAGCTGTTTGGCCCCGGTCACCAGACACGGCACGTCGCAGTTGCTGTCGTGGATTAATTTTTTAACTTCATAACACTTCTTAGGGATTTTTCCTCCTAAATTTTTAAATCCATTCTGCTCATTTTGACAATTAAGCTCAATTTAAGCTTCATTTCATTTCTTAAGCAGCTTCAGCTATAATTTTCAGCAATAAAGCATTCAAACGCATTTCTGCAAGAAATGCAATTTATCTAGTTAAACTTTGGCCTTATTTAGACGTCTGTCAGGTAACTTTAGTGAGTAAATAACCACGTTTTTATTTTATCTTACAACATTATGGGGATTTATCTCAGTGATCTCAGTCAATTAAATAAGCAGAAAACAGCAGCAGCAATAATACTACTACTAATAATAAAGTGACTCAGCTACACATTTCCAAACTCATCCTCTTGTTTGGTTTTTCATCCAGGCTTCATGTCGACTCATTTCTGTTACCTTCAGCTCACTGACATGACTGTGACTCATTGGTGTCAGGAATAGCTGCCACAAGCAGGCTTTCTCAGCAGCACTTGTCCTACAGTGATGGGGCTTTTCATTTTTAGATGCCGTAATGTTTGCTCACAGCTGCTTGTAGCAGAACTCTTTCTTTTCACGTGAAGTTTCTATTTCTGTACATCAGTCAGGTTCTAGCATCATGTAAGACTTTAAGAGTCATTTTTTAGTTTTATATAATTTATAAAATAATTTGAATTAGCGCCACATTAGCGCCTTTAGATTTATAATTGACTGCATAGCCTTAAATCTGAGTTTTGTTGTGTTCACAATGTACTACAGTATCTGTTATTTTTTAGAACTACGTATATACAGTATTTGAGGATGTCTGTGTTCACATATCCAGTAATTTGGGTTTTATTTGTAGAATCGAGTGTGTTCAGAGGAAGGTTCCTGCAGCTTTCCTATATGAGAACAGACTGCTCTACATACATGCAGCACCTGCCCTCAGGTGCTGCATGTATGCTGCAACTGAAGATGGAAATAGAGCATAATGAGCGGACAGTCCTGTCAGGTATCAGGCAGATATGTTTTACCCTTACCTGTATTTTCTCAGCAAATGTAAACCTGACAGTTGAAGGGAAACTTAGTGACAGACTTTTTATACTTAGAGATGTTTAAACAACAGTCATGCATCAGCTGTAGTTTCATTCATGACAAAAGTGTTGAACCATCTGATTGATACTGTAGCGTTAGGGCTATAGCCACATATTTATAAAATGATCAATGAGATGTAATAATCCATATAAATATGAATTATCAATCTTATTGATCTTTGAATGTTAAATTAACATTACCTTAGGTTATTTTACCATAAGTGATCCGCACACTTCAGAATAATTCAGACAGTCAAGAGAATAGTTATAAAAGTAAATTTAATACTATATTTCTTAATCAATGATGACACAGGGACAAATTATGATGAATGATGATTAAAGCAAGATACTGAGACCATTAATGAAGTAAGCTAAGTATTATTTAGCTGAATCTACATTAAGAGTCTGAGAATCTCATGATGTCTGGGTTAAATCAATCTGTATGGTTTAACAAATTATCAAATTAATAAAGACCATTTGACACCAGATTGCAGTAAGTCTACTACACCTTGTGTGAGGAGGCCCCGTTTGATCCAGGGGGTCAGAGAGAGGTCAGTACAGACCAGCTGTCGGTGGCTCGGGCCTCTTAAGGTATTGGGACAGTAGCTTTGGCCCGCATACGAACCGCTGGTCAGAGTACCTCACAGGTGACTGCAGGCAGCTGGTGGATTTGTTTGCATCAGAGGCAGCTTACAAAAATTATTGACTTTGGGATCAAAAAGAGAGAAGATGGTTTCTTGTATGCTTGGCTTTTCCCGGCTGAACCAGGTCGCTTAGCTCCCATTCTTAGATGAACTCCGTGAACGGAGTGAAACTTGCAGGACTGCAGGCACGGCGTGAACAACTGAATTGTTCCAGGAAGCAGCAGTTTTCATCACTTACTTGTTTATCAATTTGGACAAATCAAATTTGGACAACTTAGAGTGGGCGTTACCAAGATAACTCAGACACCAGTCTCCTTTCAAACACTTCAGATGATTGATCCTTAATGTGGTGTAAATCTTATTAAACGTTAATGTGAATGCAAATGCTAAATGTTCATAAGAAATATTATTACTTGTGATTGTGAATACACTGACAGATTAACATTAACGTCAACAAATACTAATTTGGTGTAATTAAAGATATGAAACACATCCTTACAGGAATAAGTATTCATTTTACCTCCATCATTCCTTCTTATGATTATTAGACACATTATTAAACATTAGACATCCATCTATTGTTAATTCAACAAGTATGATTATACATATGACTTATACTCATAAAGTCTTTCATGAGGCAAGAAAGATAAACTTTATTCAAAGAAGAAAGATAGGAAAGCCTTGCGTCATCCTGGCGTCGTGATGTCTTGATGATATTCTGCAGAATAAGTTAGGAACTGTTAGGACAAGATTAAAGATTACTTCTCCCTGCAACACGATATCAGAGTGTCCTGACTGTATTGACATGATGACCTGTAAGTTAAAAGTGTAACTTAGTTCATTTGGATGAAATACCATGGCCTCCGTGAGGCTACAATACAACACCAAAACCTAACAACAGTCATTTTGAATGGCTCTTCCTAATTTTGTTTGAAAACCTACTGAACACAAGAAATATCATGAATTAAACTAATAAGACTTCAAAACAAAAGCTTGTCATTTATTCATTATATAAATGAAATTTGATATTTTGATAAACATTATTTGATTTCAGGGGTTGGTAATTAACAAGATAATTAAAGAGAGAACAGGTGAATCTGAGAGTGACTATTTGTTTTGCGTTAGTTTTTTTTAATTACAGTAACATTTTATTCCATCATTGAATTGATGCATGGAACGTCTGCACAGACAAGCCCCCATCAGTCTGTTTGCTTTTCTTTGCCTCTCAGCAGTTTATTTGACTCGAGTGAGTCATCTCTCAGTGGCTATGAGTTTTGTCTTCAAGCTCAGCAAATTCTCTCCACTGCTCTGGGAAAACTAAAATCAAAAAACTTTATTTTTGCTGTCAGTTGACAATCTCTCTCCTCAGAACTTCTTTTGTTTGATGAATGATAAATGAGTCAGAGGACTCCAAAGCACTTTACACTACAGTGTATCATTCATCCATTCACACACACTGGTGGTGATGAGCTACATTGTACCCACAGCTGCCCTGAGGCACACTGACAGAGGTGAGACTGCTGGAGAGCAGGTGCCACTGGTCCCACTGAACCACCAGCAAACCAGGTGGGTTAAATGTCTTGCCGAAGGACACAAAGACTGACATGACTGCAGTTACCTGGGTTCGAACCTGCAACCCACCAATTACAGGGTGAACTCCTAACCCCTGAGCCACAGTCGGTTTATTTTTAGAGGTGGAGTTCTAATCTAATGTGTTGCTAGCGTTCACACTGAAACTGTGGGTTGACAGTGGCAGAGGGGTGGCCTTGTAATCAGAGGGTTGCAGGTTCACACCCTGCTCAGTCTGTTGCAGTCATTTATGTCCTTGGGCCAGACACTTCATCATTCCAGATGTTTAAACTGCATTCGTGTTTGACTTCCTGTCTGGCTTGATCTGAACTGATGAGCTTGAATTGTTTGGGAAGCATAGCAAGTAAAAAAATCAAGTGCAAGTAAGGCATACCTAGGCTTCCAAGATGTAATGCTTCATGGCCAACGGGAACGCACCACTATAACAGCAGCTACTTACTACATAATAAAATAACAGTGTTTAGTTAATCCTGCTCTCAGTGTTTGCTTGCACTTTGGGTCAGTTTAGGCTCTAAAACACAACAAAACAAGAAGTCTGCTGATTGGTTTCAGCTTACAAAATGAAGATTTTCAGTGTAAAAATGTACTTTTTTTTTCATTTTATAATAAAGTAATTGGTGTTTATTTTTGACAGATTAATTGATAAACTCTTGGTAGGTTGATATTGAGCCACTTATCTCCTTTTGGAGCTTTGTGGGAGTTGCTTTCATCCACCCAGAACACATTTTCAAATTGATTTACAAATTATATAATTTTGTTTAAAGTTGGTCTTAAAAACACCACAGCTAAACTATCCATTTAAATTGTCTGTAATCTTCAGGAGAACAGAGCGAGTCTGTAGGCAACACAGGTGACCTTTGAAGGTGTGAAGCTATGATTTATACAGAGGTGTGTGTGTGTGTGTGTGTGTGTGTGTGTGTGTGTGTGTGTGTGTGTGTGTGTGTGTGTGTGTGTGTGTGTGTGTGTGTGTGTCAGAGAGATGTTCCACACCCAAGCACAGGCTGTTTGTGAGTGGAGGAGTAAAGATGTGCAGCTGGTATCATAGCAACAGCACGTTAAAGGAGGAGAGGGCAGAATGCCTCAGTGATAGTAGACAGGGAACCAAACTACTCAGACCACACACACACACACACACACACACACACACACACACACACACACACACACAAATGGCAAGGCTCTCCACTGTAGGTTAGTTTGCTTTCTGAGCCCCTGGACGGCTGATTGTTCAGTTTAAATTTTGAGATGTAGTCGTGAGGATGGTGTCTGACCCTTTCATTATTATTTTTGCTTCATATCACAACATTACCCCAGCAATGCACACATCTGCCTAACATGAAAGGCAAAAATAGGGGATACTGTTAATAATAAAGGACATGTTTGTGTCTTAGCAACAGGAAAACCAATGAAACCACTATACCACTGAAATATGAGTATAGAGCATTTGACTGTAAATTTGCATCTGGATTTCCAGAGTATGGTTGATTGAGACTGCTGGTGTGCCAGTTTTATCAAATGTAACAATGTGAATATCCTTCTTCCCTCTCTTTTACATGAAAAAAAAAGTTTTATTAATGGCTCTTTCAACAGAACTGTAACCAGCTGGGACATTCATTGGGAAGTTCAGAGTGGGGCAGAAAACAACAAGAGAGTGAACAAACTGGGCTGGTTGTGTCCTGGACTGCTCTATGAACATCATAGAGGAGGATGTTGGTCACATCTAACCCCATCTTAGACAACACCATTAAGCAGCTTCTTCAGCGACCAGCTGATGCATTCACCATGCAGACCAGAATGATTGAGATATATATATATATATATATATATATATATATATATATATATATATATATATATATATATATATATATATGATGACTCAATGAAAGGTCAGTGGCCTATTGGTATGAGTGTCTGCCCTGAGACTGGGACATCGTGGGTTGAAATCCACGGTCGGGTCAAACCAAAGACTTTAAAAATGGGACCCAATGCCTCCCCGCTTGACATGCAACAAGGGTTGTATTGGGGGGTTAAACCACCAAATAGTTCTCGAGTGCGGCCACTGCTGCAGCTCACCACTCCCCATGGGGATGGGTCAGATGCAGGGTACAAATTTCACCACACACTAGTGTGTGTGTGTGCGTGTGTGACAACTAATGGGACCTTAATCTTTAATCTTAAAATATGAATCCAAGGGGACAGTAAACACCAGGTCAACTGGAAGTGGGGAAAAAACATGGAAGGAACTGAGGGGACACGAGACACAGGACATGACAGGCAGCCCTGACATAAGGATATTACTTTAATCACTAATGAAACTCGGACAATAATAATAATTCCAAAACTATTATAATCCACTTGCCACAAGGATAATCAGTTAGGTTCTTGTGGTGCCTGGATTTTAACCCAGTGCATGAGTTGTCCAAAATAACCCCAAATCCCTAAAAAATAACCCAATATGGGCTAAACATTTCATAACCCAGTGATTGAGTTGGTAAAATAACTGTGCAGGGAGTGGACCGGTGAGGACTGGAGGAAAGTCATTCTTTCTGAATAATATGCTTTTTAATTCAACTACGTGGCAATGGGAACAAAACCTTGACTCTGTTGTGAATGTATGGTCAACTCTCATGAGTCAGGTGCACAAACGAAAACCTACAAATTCTGACAAATTCCAACGATGTGCTATGTGTTATGTAATGTTACAGACACCTCTGTAATTGGCCACCAGATGGTGCTGAAAGACACCAGCAGTGCCCATCACCCAGCTCCCTCTGAAGGATGCCCAGCTGTTTCCAAATTAACTCTCATTAAGGCACCTGTTAAAAGGCTGCAGGTTGTGGAGTCAAGGAGGGGAGAAACTGAGAAGAGGTGCCATGGAAATGGTTGCTCTATTGTTCCTCCTCTGCGTGACCTTTGGGTTTGAGTTTGGTCTTTGAAGGTATTTAGACTTGTTGAGTTACTAACATTGACTAACTTAAAGTTGTGTGTTTCCCAGGAACCAGAGAGGAGAAGCTATGAGACGTTGTACACTGAGGTGGAATCACTCGCTCTTCTTCTCATCTTGGTGCTCTGGACCTTTTGGGTACTACTGTACAGTTGTGTAGGATTTAGTGGCTTGTAGCTTTTGTAGGTTTGTGGATTTACTCCACCCTGGTAACAAGTATTTGGGTTTCTTTTAAAGGTGCCTGGTAAACCAGCCTCCTTAGTTTAAGTTTAGAATCAGTGTTTGGTTTTGGTTACTCTTAGTTATATTAGATCTTTTCCCAGTCTTATTTAAAGACTAGAGTTTTTTGTTATCATTAATTTTGGTTGTTTGCCTCCCTTCTCCTTCCCTTAAAGGGGTAGAGCAGGGACAGGGTAAATAAAATGTGTTGTAAATATAAACAAGGATTTGGGTTTTTCTTTGGATAAAATACTCTATTTCATTATTCATTACTCGTCTTACCACATCACTCCTAACAAGCTGAGGATGTAATAGATTGGGGGCTCGTCCGGGATCTTTTACACCTTTTCGAGTGTTTTATTGAAATATTAAACCTGTTTTGTGTTTCTTAGAGGTGGAGTCTTCGTCCAGATGGCCTCGTTTGACCTGCGGGCATTTGTGGAGGCTCCCTCGCACCGGCTGCTGGAGATTTGTCGAAAAGCCGACCTGCAGCAGGTTGCCACCCACTTCGGTCTGCTCGTCCCGAAACAGCTGACAAAAGCTGTCTTTTGTCAGCAGATGATGGACTTCCTGGAAGCTCAGGAGATTCTCCCTCCTTCGGCAGAACCAGGAGTGTCGGGCTCTGCGCCTCCTCCAGAGTCCTCGGAAAAATAATGAAGTGAACACTCCACGGAGAAGGAAACAAACACTTCCTCAGATTCTCCTCCGTCCAGCCCAAGTCCACCTCCCTCCCTGACAAACGGCACCTGGCTGAAGTTAAGGTTGGCTCGTCTTTGGATTGAGGCTGATGAGCGCAACCGTGAGAGGAAGCTTCGCCACCAGTTTGAGCTGAGACGGATGGCGCTACAACTTCAAGCGGACACTAGAATAAGACTTAAGGAACTCGAACTAAAAGGAAAAACGTCGCTTCCCGCCAGTGCCACAGTGACACCAGATCGAACCGACAAACGCCCGGAGGCCTCATCCAAGCCAGGCTCCGCCCTTGCTGCTGTGCCCCGGATCGAACCAGCGAAAGCCCGGAGGCTTCTTTCCAGTCGGGGCCTGCGGCTCCTCCTCCACACGTCGACATCAGTAAATGCGTCGCCCTTCTGCCGGCGTTCCGAGAGACCAAGGTGGATGGCTATTTCCTTGCTTTCAAGCGGATTGCGGCAACTCTCCAGTGGCCTCGCGAGATTTGGTCTCTGCTCCTGCAATGCAGGTTGATCGGTAAGGCTCTTCAGGTGATGTCTGCTCTGTTTCTAACAGACAGCTCCAGCTATGAATGTGTGAAGGCTGCAGTGTTAAACGCCTATGAACTTGTACTGGAAACATAAAGGCAGAGGTTTCGATTGGAGAAACCTAAGTTACACCAAACTTATGTTGAGTATGCTCATTTAAAACGGGTGCTTTTTGATAAATGGTGTTCAGCTTCTCGTGTAAACTCCTTAGATGATCTTAGAGAGCTGATCTTGGGGGAAGAGTTTAAAAGACATGTGCCTGAAAGGCTTGTGCATTACCTAAATGAGCAAAAGGTTACCTCCTTTTCCTCTGCTGCCTTAATGGCTGATGAGTTTGCTTTGACGCACAAAACCAGAGAGAATAGACAGGAGACGGTTCGGCCTATGCGCCAAACTTTTAAGCCTCCCGGGTCTCCTGAACCCAGAGAACATTTTTACTGTCACAAAAAGGGACACCTCATCCATGATTGTCATCTTTTCAAACAAACACCAGAAATGGAAACTCTCATCCCTCACGGGAAGTAGCTTTTTGTAATCACCAGCCCACCTCAGTCACTAATAATGTTCCTGACCCATGTTTTAAGCCATTTTTGTCTTCTGGGTGTGTTTCTCTCCTTGGGAATGAAGGTGAAAAACAAGTGGTGATTCTGAGAGACACTGGAGCTTCTCAGTCTCTCATCAAGAGAAGTGTGTTACCATTTTCCAGTAAGCCTGGTTATTCTATGATTTTATTGGGCATTGAAATGGGTTCTGTTCCCTCTGTTGTAGATAAAATCCATCTTTCCTGTCCCCTAGCTGAGGGTGAAGTTACAGTGGTAGTCCTGGATGAACTACCTGTAAAAGGAGTTGATGTGTTGGGTAATGATGTTGCAGGAGGAAGAGTCATCCCACTCCCTGAACTTGTAACCAAACCTGAAGGTCATGTGAGTGCAGATGAACCCTTCCCTGCTTGTGTGTTAACTCGTTCTCAAGCTAAACGTAGATATTACATTAGAAGGGACTGTGTTGCAGCCCCTCCTTGTGGATCTTGAGGCTCCCCGTGTGTTATCAGAACCTAACCAGTCTGATTTTTCTGATGGTCCACTTGCTGATTGATTCCCATCAACTGTGAAAGCCTAGCTGCAGCTCAGAAAGCTGACCAAACTCTGCAACCTTTGTTTTCAGTGGTTGGTGCTCCACCCATTTCTGTGAAAAATCCAGCTAGTTATTCTGTAGAAAAAGGCATTTTACTTCGTTGTTGGTCTCAACCCTGTGCTAAGGGAGGTGACTGGGGGAACAGTCGTCAGATTGTTGTTCCCACTGCCTACCGACCTCACATTCTGTCTTTAGCCCATGAAAGTAACTGGTCTGGTCATTTAGGCATTAACAAAACCTATGATTCAATCCTCAGACATTTCTTTTGGCCCGGTTTAAAGCGCCAAGTAGCCCAGTTCTGCAGGAGTTGCCCGATATGTCGGACAACTGGCAACCCAAACCAGAAAATAAAACTGGTTCCTTTACACCCCGTTACCTGTGATTTCCACACCTTTTGATCACATTGTAGTAGACTGTGTGGGACCCCTGCCTCCAACTCTGGAAAGAAAGATTTGCTTTACATGATGCACCTCTGGCCCCTGCTGTTTTGGTCGCTAATGAGATTCAGACTCTTGTTTCAGAAGATGCAGAGCTTGATGCCCCTGAGTGGAAGGCTGAACCTCCAGTAACACCTCGACTTTGTAACTCCGAGGCTTTTCAAAACCTCCCGTCCAGTCTTGGTCATCTCTCCTTCTCTCAACAGGAAGAGCTTACACAGTTACTCCATTCCTTCCCAGAGTTGTTTTCTGATGTACCAACTCAAACGCATCTTATAACTCATGATATCAAGCTCACCCCAGGAAAACCAGTTAGGATGCATCCCTATAGAGCTAGTCCCCTAAAAAGGGAAGTTATGAAAAAAGAGGTTGACTATCTTGTTCAGCGTGGTCTCGCAAAACCTAGTTTTAGCTCATGGAGTTCACCCTGCCTTTTAGAAAATAAGCCTGATGGAACCTACCGGTTTATTACAGATTACCGAAAACTAAATACAGTCACTATTCCAGACTCCTTTCCACTACCTAGAGTGGATGACTGTATAGGCAGTGTGTGAGCCGCTACTTTTGTGTCTCACCTTGATCTTTTAAAAGGATATTGGCAGGTTCCCTTAACTCCCTTTGCTTCTGATGTCTCCGCTTTTGTCACTCCAGGTAACCTACTTCAGTATACTGTCTTGCCTTTTGGGATGAGGAACGCACCTGCCACGTTCCAGAAGCTCATGAACAAAGTCCTTTATGACCTTCCTCACTGTAGCACCTATCTGGATGACGTTGTTTTTACCTCTACTTGGGAACTACACTTACAAACATTAAAGGTTTTTGACCGGTTGAGGTCTGCTTGTCTCACCTTAAATCTAGACAAGTGTGAGGTTGTGAAGGCCACGGTTCGCTATTTAGGTAAAGAAGTGGGTCAGGGCCCTTCAGGACAAAATCAAGGCCATGGTTTATTTTCCGTCCCCCAAGTCTTGCAGAGAGCTCAGGCGGTTCTTGGGCATGGCCAGTTATTACTGATGTTTCTGCAGAAACTTCTTGACAATAGCTAAGCCTCTTACAGACATGCTGAGCACCTGCATTTCCTTTGTTTGGACCAATGACTGTCGACATGCTTTTATTTCCCTCAAGAATCTGCTGTGTTGTACTCCCATCCTTGCTGCTCCAGATTTACCAAGACCTTTTAAACTGGAAGTTGACGCCAGTCTCACTGGAGCTGGAGGAGTTCTCCTCCAAGAAGATGGCGATAGGCTTGGTCACCCCGTTGGCTACTTCTCACGCAAGTTCAACAAATTGCAGTTAAACTACTCCATCGAAAAGGAAACTCTAGCCCTCCATTTGGTCCTTGCGAAGTTTTTCCAGATCACAACCCGCTGACCTTCCTCAAGCAGATGTTCAACCATAACCAACGGTTGATGAGATGGGCTCTCCTCCTCCAGGAATTTTCCCTGGACATCCAGCACAAACGTTACAACAACAACGTTACCTCTGGCACCCTGCCTCGCATTGATTAACTTGAGGCTCCCTTGTAGGCCTAGAGGACTCCACCTCTTTAGGTGGAGTTCTTTTTCTTTTGGTTTGTAGTGTTATATGTCAGCCATCTTGGGGACACCCCTTTGGTGGTGGGGAGGTGTGTTCTGGGAGAGAGCCCCTCCCCACATCTTTGGTTATTTATGTTTAATCAGCCCGCCCTCATGAAGACTAGGTTCAGTTAGTTAGCAGTTTTTATGAGCTAGCGGGAGTCCTCTTTTTGTTACCCTAGACCAGTGGTTCTCAATTAATGGGGCGTGCCCCCCCAGGGGGAGAAGAGCTGGGGGGGCACGACGGACACACCTGACCCTCCCCCGCTACCCACCCCCACCCCGCTCGGAGCTTCCCTGATGGAGAATACAAGGGTATTCCAACCTCCACTGTCAGTCCAATAAATGAGGATCATGCACAGACTGATTTGTGAATACTGAGGAGGGTGCATTTGCTCGTAGCCAGAGGCCACATTTTCCCTTCACGTTCATTTTAAAAATAATAATAAATGACCATTCAATAAAACCATTAAATATTCATTCATTTGAATAAATATTTAGTCCAAACAAGCTGACCAGAGTGCCCCAGTAACATATAAACAATGCAGTTAAACAATTTCACTTAAATTATCAATATTTCACCTGCTGCGGCCCGAACGCACATTCCTTCTGCTCCGGCGTAAACCTGAACCGGTCACCTGCTTGTCCATAATCAGATGTCTCCATGGAGCTTGCTGAAGAGGCTAACGAGGTTCTGGACTTTTGCCTCAGACAAACTCATGGCTGTTTAAATGTTCTGATGATTCAGCGCTCCGCTGACACGCTGGATCCAAAGCGGGTGCTGGAGTAAGGAATTCTACCTCAGCCAGAGTTTTAAAACCAGTAAACATTTCTCCAAAACAAATAACCAGAAGTCTACCAGACTCTCTGAAAGAAGGGTTTCCACTTTCCATATCTAGAAGCTCTCGACATTTGTGCTCTTGTGCACAAGTCTGTCAGATGCGCACTTAGCTCCTATTGCGCGCCGCTTTGTGCGCACTGTCGGTTGCGGAGAATACTGCAGGCGCTCCGATGGAAATCTTTCCATGACGTTACCTCTGCGATGGATTCTGTGGTAATGGGTAAAATATCTGCGCACCTGCATGAATCATTAACACACTTGCGCGGACAAATAAATAAACAAATCGCCTCTTGTAAAAACAACTGTTGAACGGCTCAGCCAATCACGGATGGTTGAATAATATGTCTAATCGCCCTACTCTGCTATGGGATAGCCTGGCATCAAGATCATTCCCCCGCACTTTCCCCTACCGCCCGACATTCGCCCACAAAATATCAGCGCGTTTATATGGCAAGCCGTTTTAATATTTATTCCAGACTGGATATGTATTCAGATATCTAAAATTCTACAGCAGGGCCGAGCTCAATTCGTGGCGGTGGCTGCCAGTCACGGACAGCCACGATAACAGCCAGCTACAGCCGCGAACAGCCAGCTACAGCAACCTAATTTCCGGCGGCAGTCACGGACAGCCACGATAACAGCCATAGACATTGATAGACCCCTGGCGACCGCTATTGCCTATGGGCGCTGACGAGCGGTGGCGCCGCCATCTTGGATTGGTTGCGCCCCCCCCCTTTGCAGAGACATTGAAGAGTCTGCATGTTAAATCAACCATAACTCCTTGAATACTGAACCGATTTTGATGCGGTGTTTTTCTCTGCGAATTTTATACATGTAACTATGATACAGGACACATGTTTTTGGTGTTTTAATCACAGTGGGCTTAAAAGTCATAGAATATTCTGATATATCAGACAAACGGTATTTGGCAAAACACTCAATAATAAATGATATGGGAATATTATGTCTATAATAACAGCCGCGAACAGCCAGCTACAGCCACGTCATTTCCGGCGGCAGTCATGGACAGCCACGAGATTTCCAGCAACAGCCGCGAGATTTCCTACACCAGCAACGGACAGCCACGAGATTTAGACCAGAAAATGCATGCAACCAGTTGTTATTTTTTCCTAGAGTTTCTACTTTAATTCCCGTGTCAGCCTCGTTTTTAACATCATTACGTTTTTTAACATCATTAAATCCGAAGTACTGATATTGAATATTAGGCAACATAACCACATAAAGACACAAATAAATCAACCACTTTTTGTTTTTTAGAAAAAATTATAACTGAGCTGTTGGGGAAGCTACAAGTTTTCACGGCAAATATTAGCTCTAAAGTGGAATGATGTTGTAAATAGAAAACTGTTGAATTGACGTATTGTCACATCATATTCTCACATTAGTTTACTTGGAGGAATGAAGACTCTTTCTCAAGAGGTTGATGTCTAGTGATACAGCCCGTGGCCAGCTGTTTCTTTATTTCTAAATGTTACCAAAAATTCACATATAGTACTTTGTTAATATCGTTTTGTAATGTTTTGACACACTAATAAAGTTTTAAGAAAATCATCTGCATTTGTATTTTATTTAAAAATTTACCAGATATTTTATGTTGATTTCCTGTTTAACTATGCGTCAACAGAATACACGGTTACTGTTTATGTCTCTTTTATGTGGTTATGTTGCCTGAACGTGTGACTCTATGTTCTATATGAATGCCTTAGATTTAATAATGTTTACAAAAAGAGGTTGCCAGAGAAATTTCAGTAACAATTACTGGAAAAAACAAAAATAAACTCTCCTTGCAAGGTTGCAACCTTAGTCTGTGGTAATTCTAGTTATGTAAATAAAATTGTTAAATTAAACTCGCCAGCTCCGGTGGCCTAGTGGTATGAGTGTCCGCCCCGGGACTGAGAGATCAGGGTTCGATTCCCGGTCAGGTCATACCAAAGACTTTGAAAAAATGGGACCCAATGCCTCCTCGCTTGACACTCAGCATTAAGGGGTTGGATTGGGGGGTTAAACCACCAAATAGTTCCCGAGCGCGGCCACAGCTGCAGCTCACCGCTCCCCACCACGGGGATGGGTCAAATGCGGAGATGTAATTTCACCAGTGTGTGATGAATACTTGGGACTTTAATAATAATAAAATCTCGTTGCAAATCTCATGGCTGTCCGTGGCTGGCGTTGGAAATCCCGTGGCAGTTGCAGCAAATCTCGCGGCTGTTGCTGGAAATCTCGTGGCTGTCCGTGACTGCCGCTGGAAATGAGGTGGCTGTAGCTGGCTGTACGCGGCTGCTGCTGGCTGTTATCGTGGCTGTCTGTGACTACCGCCGGAAATGAGGTGGCTGTAGCTGGCTGTTCGAGGCTGTAGCTGGCTGTTCGCGGCTGCTGCTGGCTGTTATCATGGCTGTCCGTGACTGGCAGCCACCGCCACGATTTGAGCCTGCTGTCTCTCTAATTCTATTGTTCCTAGCAGAAATTACCATTCCAGATATCCATAAAAACAATCTTACTACACAATGAACATTGTGTAATTGTCAAAAGCCTTTAAAGCATGAAATGTGTATAATTATACTTCAGTATCACACATAAACATCTGGCAGAAAGGTCTAAAAACACTGAAGCAGCAACCTTTCTGAAAACCAATACCTGTGTCATTCTAGGCAAATGTATGCATGGTTGTACCAAATGTATTGTAGCAAGAGCAGGAGTCTGATATAGTTCAGCTCTGCCAGTGGTCTTTTGTGAACAGGAAACACAGTTTGTCCAAAATGCTTTGAGCATTTCTTTAAATCTTCTGGGATGATGATGTCTGAAGCATCTGCTCACGGGGATGAAAGCAAACGATGGTGTTTGGTTATAAGGATGATAGAGAGGATGGACTGAGAGTTGAATCACGCTGAAGAGGGAAGGCGTGAAAGGAGGATGATCAACAGATGTGTTTAGAGAGGAAGAAGCTTCTTTGCAGCGAGCAGCATCTTCCTCCCACCGGGTGTCATTACAGACTCGGAGACTCTGATCAGCGGTTTTAAACACTCGACAGAGCCACACACTGTTAAGCTGATCCAAAAATACACACAGTGACACATTTCTAAAAAACTGATTTTCCCTTTTACCTGCTGCAACTTCCAGCTTCTATTTCTCATGTCTTTGACATTTCAGATCGTTAAGATGTTAAGGGACAGGAAAATGTGTTTGAACTTCAAAAAAACAGCAGACAATGAATATTTCAATTGAAGGGATTTTGCTTTTTTGGCCATTTGAAAGTGTTTCTGTGTATGATTTTTAATCATTAATTACCACTTTATCTGTTGTAGATTCCTAAAGAGATTCTCTTCAGAGAAATAGATTATATGTCCAACAGGGATGATGAGCTAAGCGCTAGCTATCATTTTTAAATCATCGTGACAACCTAAATCAGCAGATTTTAAAATCAAATTTGAAATACACAACTAAAATTAGATGTAAGAAATTAAAGCCCCATACTGAACTTTATTTATTTATTTATAAACTTATTTTTTAAAGAGGATTAACCACTTGAGATGTAACATCTCGTTTTCAAACGGGTCCTCTGAAAATCCAACAAATGGGAGGAGCAAGATAACAGTTAATAAAGGAAAACAATTTTAAAGCAAAACCTTACCACAAACAAAAACATTAAAAAAAAAAAATTATTACCATGGCGCATCCTAAGTATATGTAAGCAAAAGCCAAACATTCCTGAAACTTGACACCCAGACACCCAAATATTTAATCGAGTCAGAAGCTTTAAGAGGAGAGAAATCCAAAAAATGTAAATTTAATTCACCACGTAAAACAGAGGAAGGATTTCTCTGGAAAAGCATCGAGTATGATTTTGATTTATTTAAAAGCAACTTGTTATAATCTAGACAGTGTTGAACATTATTAAAGTTTGACTGAAGAGACTCTTGAATCTCAATTAAGCTTGGTTTTGAGCAATATAAAATAGTATCGTCAGCATATAGATGCACAGAACACGAGGAACAACACAAAGGTAAATCATTAATAAAAATAGAAAACAGGAGAGGACCCAAGGAAGAACCTTGAGGAGCACCTCTCACAACTCCCCGTTGTTTAGACTGAGATCCATTATAAGAAACAATTTGTGAACGGTTATGAAAAAATTTATTAAACCAAAGAATTGATGGCCTAGATAAGCCAAATGAATACAATTTGTCTAAGAGGATGTAGTGGTCAACTAGATCAAATGCTTTAGACAAGTCAAGGAAAATGGCAGCTGTGACTAGGCTTCATCAAAAGCTGAGTTTATGTCATTGGTAAGTTTCAACAGAGCGGTAGTGGTAGAAAAATGTTTACGGAATCCTGATTGAAAGGGAGATAGCAAATTATTTTCATCAAGATAACTCGATAGCTGATTGAATACTAACCTTTCAAATACTTTAACGACTACATTAATTATTCCAATAGGCCTGTAATTATTTGGCTCAGACGAATCTCCTCCCTTAAATAAAGGAAGAATCTTAGTGCATTTCCAATCCTTTGGAACTGAGCAAGTTTCAAATGACAAATTAAAAAGAATTGAGAGTGGATATGCCAGAACATCAGTCGATTCTCAATGCCATCAGGACCAGAGGTGTTAGTTGAAGAGAGAAATTTTATTGTCTGTAATACATCATTTGGAGTAATTTTAAGGAAGGAGAATGGGCTGGAACACGTTCAGGCTGAATGCAAGTACCTGTAATGGATGATGAAGCAAACTGGGGAATATTCGCAAAATGTTGACTAAATGCTTTAGCAATTTCAGCAGGGTTGTTAGTGAGAGTATTGTCAACTTTCACATTAATCACCTCAGTATCTGATTTCCCTTGCAAGTTATTAATTGTGCTCCAGAATTTCTTGGGGCTATTAAAATTATTATTTAAACTGTTCCTAAAAAAATCAGCCTTGGCATTCCTAGTTTGAGTTGTGCACTGGTTTCTAAGTTTCTTATATTCGCACCAATCTACATGATGACTATTACTAAGTTTTGCAGCTTTCCACGCTCTGTCACGCTGTTTAAAGAGGGCAATAAGTTGGCTATTGATCCATGGTAGATGGTTGCCTTTAACTTTTACGCTGATCCAATGAACATGTTTGTCAAGCACAGTTATAAACTCAGAGTAGAAAAAATTCCAAGCACTTTCAATATCAGGAACAAGCAAAAGTCTGTCCCAGTTAATCAGATCAGATTAGAACACACAATTTTTTGACCCTTTGGCGTCAAAACGTGCATTCAAGAGGCTCATTTTGGCGGACATAACGCGCATTTAGAACATGCTCTTTTTTTTATCCCTTTGGCTTGCCATATGCTGCCGTAAAGCAACACCCAGTCAGTACTTACGGTAGCGACCCAGAGTTCAAAAACCGGGTGTTTCTCAATCTCAAGGAACCTCGCCTTGATGCCTTGGTTCCGCCCCGGTTGCCTAGGAGATACGTCATCAAGGCGTGTTCCAATCGGTTCCTATGTTCATGTGCTAGCAAGGCATCTGTCCTCCGTTTGTTAGCCGTTTAGCTAATTGAGCAAGGATACATGAGAGTTGCCTTGTTGCCTTTTCTTGGTCAAAAATTTCCCAGAATGCAGCGCGGTATTTTCAAACAGATCTGATCAGGAGCCACAGCAGCTACTTCGAGGGCAAATGTCCAGTTTAAATGTAAGTCAACTAATTGTAGCTATCAGGCTGATATGTGAAATGTTTATTAGATCCAAAGCAGTTATCTATGGTTGGTTAGTTGCTTAGTAGTTGCAGCTTCGGTTGCTAGCAGGTACTAACTCGCTTACATATTTGATTTAACAAATTAAAAATGTAAAATGCTCGATATTAAAACTCTGCTCTGGCCGGCCGCGGTCACGTGGGACAAGTCTGTTCCATCTAACCGTTTTCTTTGACCAAGGAAGGACAGTGTCCTTGGAAGCAAGGCGTCTGGCCTGGCAAGGTAGTGCCTTGGCAGGCAAGGCGAGGTTCCTTGAGATTTAGAAACACCCTCTGTATAGTGCGGTAAACAGATGTGGGACCCCCCAACACTATCACAGGTACGAAAATGAACATAACAGAGGATAGTATGACGCCAAAACTTTACAAAAAAAGCATAATTTTAAGGTGTACAAGTTGCGGAATGTTGCTTTAAGTAAAACAGCAAAGTTAAGGACTGAACAGTTATAGAGCAGAAGGGGCGGCATAAGAAACAATCACTGAAAGGCAGATGAATACATGAAAGTTTTCAATTTTGATTTAAAAGATACTAATTAATCAAACGTTGTTTCATAAACCATACAGCTGTCACTTTTAAATCTTATTCTTATCTTGGTAGAAACATTGAATTTATTTATTTATTGAATAAACAAACAAGCAAATAAATAAATAAATCATGGTAGGCTTGACCACTAGATGCACACAAAGTGAGACCCTTAGCTGCTACTGCTGAGATTTACACGAGTAAAAAACTAGAGAACATCAGGTAAATAAGTGGGTAATGTGGAATTGAAGCAAACATGTAGCTGTTCTAGGACAGCGCCAGAACTCTTTGGTCTTCGGGCCAGCTTTCAGCTCATCAGTCCTGAAAGATATAAATCAAGTTTTTTTTAACTGAGGCTGTTCAAGTAGCTATCTACAATGAGAATGATGGCAATAATTTACATATTTTACACAGAAACACTATTAGAAATAGTTGTAGTATCCCTTTAAAGTCCACAGCAGTTATCCTCTAGTTTTGTCTTTGTCTCTTGGACATTTTTAGAATCACGCTGTTTGCTTACATAATTGTCACAGTTCTGTGGCTGAAGTGTTTTGCGGCATTTACTTTTATCTTGGTGTGACAAATGTAATGCTACTGGAGTGTTTGTGTTTTCAGCTGAACCTCACAGATCAATGCGACTGTAAAGATCTGATTCAAATGAGGATCTGGGTCACACTAAAAAATACTTTATGTTTTTCATATACCATCAGTTATGGCATTTGTTGTTTGTTGCTCTGTTCAGAGGTAGAACTGGTGTGATTTGAGTTTGACGGAGTTTCTGCCACATCACTAGATGATTTTTGATTTGTTAGTTTGACACGAGCAGAGTAAACGGCCATGCAGCAGTACGTGATGGTGTGTGTGTGTGTGTGTGTGCGTGTGTGTGTGTACTGTATGAGGAAGTCAGTGGGTGTTGGAGCAAGGATGTGAGGAGGTGGCTGATGCTGGCTCGATATGGGGCTAAATCTGCACCAGAGCCTGTCTGCTCACATACACACACACACACACACGCGCGCACACACGCTCACACACACACACACACACACACACACACACACACACACACACACACACACACACACAGTATAATTGGACTCAGAGGAGCAAGGAGATCTGCCCACAGGCTGCAGATTATCCTGCTATAAGGAACACATTGCCATGCAATATTGGGTTCTTATATTTGGCTCTAGAGTGGCTCTTTACCTCAGAATCCAGCAAGATCTAATTAACGGGATGCTTTCACTCACCCTGTTCAAAACAGAAGGTCACTCTGATATGAGGTGATCTTGATTGTCATTTTGCTCCTGGTTAATTTCGATTTCTAGAAACAATTTGATCTCTCGGATATCTCATCTGGCACACATATAAACACTCAAACCGTTGTTTTTATTACAAGTGATTTATGTTTTCCCTAAATTGATCTCAGAGCAGAAACAAAACGACTGAATCATTTGGGAAACATTCATAAACAAGGAATGTCAGGAAAGTGTGGGAGTAGAAAGTCTCCCAGCAGTGCCAATAGCTTAAATGAATCAAAGGAACTTTAATTATTAACAAAGCCTGAGACTGAACTGACTAATTAAAATAAATCACAAAAAACCCAAGACAAAAGAATCATTTGGTTTGAGCTTCAAAATGAAATCCCTTCAAATCTTTAGAATTTTTTAAGTTCTGACAAGTGTGTAGTTATATTTCTTTCTTCATCTAAACACAAAATGCAGTTATTCTCATGACAGCAAAACAGGTATAGTTCTAATTATAAAAGCACCAACCTCATTAAAGCAAACAACAGAAGCAAGTGTCTAATGGCTCCTTTTCACTGTAATAGATAACTACATTTTAAAGTTGAACATGAAAAGCAGAACAGTAAGTTTTTTGTTCTTAACGGATCAGCTCAGATGGAATCTGGTTTGGAACCAAATTCCAAAAACAGTTTCAGTCTAGTTCACACCCTCCTGCATCTAACCAACACGATGACTCCCACACGACTCATCAGGGGGTAGGGAGGAGGGGTATGCATAGGCAGTTTCGACTCGTTAAGCAACAATAGACAGCTACAGTTTATAAGATTGATCCTCCCATATTCCAGTCAGAATTGACAAAGCTCCTCGGATGAGAAGCGAGACGTCTTCAAGAAACCAAAGAAGTCCAGTTGCCTTCATTCTAGCCCAATTTAGATTACCATGACCTGGATGACTGAGAACCTTCACCAGCATATTACTAAGCAGACCCCCACCCCCACCTTAAGGACACTTAATAGTTAACAATATCGGAATGTTAATAAAGGAACTCTTTGTTTATTAATGCTTAATAATTCACTGAGTAACGTTAATAAAGGGACCCTTATTGTAAAGTGTTACCAATGTGTTTAAAGAAAACAAAGAAAATTGAACAAGTGCAGAACAAAAACATTAGCTGCATGCAAGCTACAAGTTTTATTTTAACATACTTTTAAAACCGGATTATCAGAGGAGTGAAATCAATTATCACCATGTATATAAGGCCATGTGAAGGTCTGGAGACCTGTCCAGGATGTTCCCCTCCTCTCGCCTGATGGTTGTTGGAAGTATTAGCTCCCTGTGACCCTACTGAGGATAAACAGATATGGATGGATGGATGGATGGATGGATGGATGGATGGATGGATGGATGGATGGATGGACAGTATATATATAATAATTAGGGAAGATGCATCTTGTCTTTCAGGCTGTATTGATTGAAGTGTTGTATTGAAGTAAATGTAATATTTGTTATAATTAAATTTATTTTCCAACTTACAGTTTTACTGTGTACACACACACACACACACACACACACACACACACACACACACACACACACACACACACACACACACACACACACAGAGAGAGAGAGAGAGAGAGAGAGAGACACACACACACTCAATCTATAAACTCCTTGCATCAAGCTCAGTCAGTCCAGTTCACATTCCAGGCTGTCATGGAGGATGTCAGAACACTCTCCACAATATACAGGTAAAAACCAACCAACGAGTCAATAACTACAGTAACATTTTTAGCCAGAGTCAATGTTACAGCCGGAAGTGGTGGCAAGGTGAAGGATGGTGTAACAAAGAAAAGGCGTGTGGGAGATGTTTCAAACAAACTATGATTTATTAAATAAGGTACTTATAGGAAGAGGTGCTGCACAAAATAATAACAATATAGGTCCTGAGGTTAACTAAAAAAATTGCACAACAAAGGAATCTTTAAACAACTAAACAACCCAACATGGTTAAACACCAATTATCAGGACCAAACAAAAAACACCTGGGACAAATCAACCTCCAGGTCACTCCAATATCAAAACAGAATAAAGGGACTTGTGTAACTAAAAGTGCTCTTCTGAAACCAAACTAAGGGACTCTTTAAAAATGGAACACACTCAATCTTATTTCCAATAACTAATCGAATCAAAGCTGTTAGCTATGAGGAGACAAAATGAAACTAAGCCTAAAGCTATCAAAGTCACCGAATAACACTCCAAGCAATACTTACAAACTATTTAACATACATTTCCTTTCTCTAACCAATCGATCTAAAGAACTTTAAGTTTTGTGTCTCAAAGGACATGCACAAGATCGCTCTGATCCAGGGACAAACAGCACTGATCTGCGCCTCCCTGAGCGACTGACAGTCTCAGCCTTTTAACTCCTCAGTTGTCAGTAGACTGGCTGCAGCTGTGTCGGTTGTCTTCAGAGGGGAGGAGGCTCAAACTCGGCCTGTTGCTGTCCATGGTGCTGATCATAGGAAGTGGTGGTGCAGCGCTAGCCATGGTGCTGGAACTTAAACAAGCAAGCTTCCAGGACGGGCAGTCAGCAGCTGTAACAGTCAACATATTTCAGCCATGTGCAGGCCCAAGTATAGCTGTTTTTACCAGCTTCACACGGTCTCCTCCAAAGATGGGAGGGGGGCGAAGAGGTGTACAATTTACCTCTGAAGTCCACCACCACCTCATTCATCTTCACCACACTGATGCTTATTTAGTTTACCTTACGCCAGTCAGCAAATTCTCCTACCTCCCTCCTGCATAGACGTTTTGTTGGAGATCAAACCAATTACCAGCCAACCAACTAATGGCACTGTCATTTGCAAACGTCACAACACATTTGCCAGAATATCCTGCAGGACAGTCGCGTTACTAATGTGAACAGCAGGGTGCCCGAAACACATCCTTGTGGAGATCTGCTATTGGGTAAAATGATAGAAGAAGAGACACCATGGACCTTCACTGCTCTTGAGGAAGTCCAGAAACCAGCGACAGCATCAATGGTTACAGTCAGTTTTATGCAGTCATCTATGTATTTTGTGCTTTTGTTGAGTTTTTACTGTTCTTGAACGCCGTTTATGTGAACAAAAAGGAACTTGCATGAGCATCAAGGAACTGTTACCTGATTGATTTTCCTTGAACAAGATTTTAACCATAATTTGGAAATTACCAAGACAGTCATTCTTCCTGACAATAACACATCAATGTGTTTTCTGTACAGTCTAAATTAGATCTGATTTACTCACTCCTCAATGATACTGTAGCACCTCAGCATTATTCTGTTTGATTTTTTAGCATTAATGCATGAAGACCAGTTTAAGAATGTTGATGACCTGCCAGTTGAGACTTGCAGGTCCAGGAGCTCAGCAGCTTTAGATGTCCCTGTCAGCTCTGATCAGTGTGATGGAGCAGAACGCAGGCGAGCAGGGCAGCAAAGTGCCACACGGGTTACATTGGTATCAGGAAAACCAATATCTGTCTTTGCAGAGTTTCAACTCGAGAATGCATTTTTGTCTCCTGGGAAACACCTCGCTTTGGGTGATCTTCCAGTAATAATGGCTGAGTTTGTGTTTGTGTAGCTTCGTGCTCAAACAGCGTTTTAACATCTGGACTGGGAAACAATAATAAAGTAAATGTAAGTTGTGCTTTAATGCTCATTTTTAATTTAGCTACTGAAGAAGTGCTGAAGCTGTTGGAGTAACGAGGAAGACATCAGTTCATGTTTAATTATTAGAGCTGCTTCAGTTTTTTTTATCCACAAAATTGGGCAACAATCCCAAATGGTCTTTTTCAGTGATAATAGAAATTAATCTTCTTTCCAATCATGAAGGAGTTGTGTTGAGAGTTACTAGAGGGCACAATAAACTGGAGACTTGAGAAGTCTTGGCAACGACAGAATTCTCCACCACAATAAAATATCAACACAGATCATTACCCGCATACAAAATCTGTTTTCTTTTATATTATTGAGCACAAACATACAACTGCAGAAGATGCCACTGTAGCTCAACCATTTAAACATGAATGAACTTCACAATTTGTCATTGCTCTTTTCACAAGTACGATTCTGTTTTTAATTTGAAACTTGTAAAATAAACATAATGAACTTGTCTAATTAGTACTTGCATATTTGAAATTGCTTCCCTTTTATATTTGATCTGTTTTGTGCACAGCTAATATGAATGAACAAACTGCAACCCTCCTCCCAGCTGCACCGCCATCTTGTGTTTTTAGAGCCAGTCTTCACGTGGGGCTTTTATTCAGATAATGAGTTCAAACAGGTGCCATTAAAACAGGTAATGAGTGACGGATAGAAAAGCTTCTTAAGAAGAAATGACAGGTCTGTGAGGACCAGAATTCTTGCTTGGTCGCAGGTGCCAAATACTTATTTTCTGCACCATTTACAAATACATTTTTTTAACTCATAGACTGTGATTTCCTGAAATTGTTTTACATTCTGTCTCTCAAAGTTGAATTACAGACCTTGTGCAATCAGTGACTGCCAAATACCTTTTGCCCCACTGTATGTGATTCAATCAAGAGAATTCAGCTTGTGGAAAAAATGATTTGAGGCCAATATTTATTTTTTAATCAGTAAAATGTTGTTTACATGGAGGGTGGAGAGTGAAAACAACCAAACTTCCAGGTTCTGGTTGAATAGCAAATGAATTGAATCAAAGGTCTGATGCAGTATTTCCTTTCTCTGTACAAATTTTAGGTAATACTATCAGAGCATATTGTTTTAGACCAATTATATGCAGTCTGTTATAACTTAACTAGTAAGTTGACACAAACAGCATCTCCACATTGTGATGAACTGCATTATTGGTTTGTATGCATGATGTTAGTGGAAAAATGATGTAAAATTGTCTACGTCAAGGACAAAAGCCATGGTCTGTCTGGACCGTTAATAATTTGGGGTTTGAAGTTGGGAGAGCATCATCCAACTCAGTGTTTGATTGTAAAAATGGATACAAACCAAACCCTGAACCATTATGGGTATCTTCACTCCAAATGTAGGTCACTGCTCCACAGTCTCTCATCTCAGCAGCTCAGCATCATACCGTTTGCTTCTTTCACCCATTTTTTAAATAAAAAATATTAACTAGACTATTTTAAAAAGATCTGGCTATCTCAGAAACAAGAAAGTGCAAAATGCAGGACGTGAACCTTCTGAGATGCTTTAGGGGCTGCTGTTTGCACACTGCAGTTTTCAGTTTTTGTGATTAAGGCAAACCTTCTCTGTTACGCTACAGAGAAAACATTTATACACTACAGTCAATGCACTTTTTCACTTTTTAATCTTCCCATAATAAAATCCATGCTTTTAATCCACTGGAAAATGACAAAATATTTAAAAAGCTACAAAAATTAATATAAAACATTTGACTTGTTTGTTGAAACAAGGGAAATATTTTATGTAACGTTATGTAAACAGTTTACAGTCTTTTAAAGCAGCTCTGGTGCACCCGCTGTTGTATTTTATTTGAAGCCTTTTGTCTTTCTTACCTTTAATTTACATGGTAACATGCTGACAGAGAGCCAGCCTATCAGAGAGGCCCAGGAGAGCAGTGTGGGAGCTCTGTCTCTGCTCAATATCACTGAGGATATGCACACACACACACACACACACACACACACACACACACACACACACACACACACACACACACACACACACACGCATGCATGCACTACTTTGACCTTGAAAGAATGTGTGTAAATCATCTTCTGCCTGTTTCTATTTGAACCTTCCTCAGCTTCTCTCATGGGTTTCTCTGTTTTTATGTCTTGTTCAGCTTTTGGTGATTGGTTTAGTGCTCTCTCTGTTGAAGCCTTACCTCCTTGTTCTGTTATCTAACGCCCAGCTTCTCTCGGGCACCAGGTCCTTGTTTGTTATTCATCACACCTGCCCCATAATAGTTAATCACTCCCTCAGTATATAAGGTTCTCCATTCTTCCTTGCCAGGTCCTCGTTATCTCCCATTACAGCTCAGCTTTGTGCACAGCACTTGTTCCAATTACAGACGTCTTGCTTCGGGAGCAACAATATTTGTGTGGTTGTTGCTTTGATTTTAGTTTATTAAAGACCATTTTTAGTTTTTACAATGCTTGATGGACCTTGCTTCTGTATCTGGGTTTCTACCATCTAACCATTAATGACAGATTTACCTAAAGACCTAAACCAAAGTCACAGGTTAGACTAGATACACTTTAAGAAACGGGTTAGACCCTCTGAAGATTTCCATAAAAATGTTACAAACAATAAATATTTGACTTGTTGCAGAGGAGTTAAGTGTCCACACCGTAATCGGAAGGTTGCTGTCATTGTGTCCTTGCGCAAGGCACTTAACCCACTGGTGGTTGGAGACACCAGTGGCTTCTGTGTATGGCAGCCTCGCTTCTGTCAGTGCAGGGCTCTCCAGGGCAGCTGTGGCTACAATGTAGCTCATCACCACCAGGGTGTGAATGTGTGTGAATGCTGCAAAGCGCCTTGGGGGGTTCTAGGACTCTGGAAGGCCCTTTATCAAATACAGGCCATTTACCATTTATTTAGCTTTGTGCACAACCTCAGTTTAGAAAAACAGATTAGTTCAAACAAATTGCTACTCATCGGTCTCGAGATGAATCAAATCCATCTTAACATCTTAAATCTCAAACATTTTGTACCCGTTCATTAAAATGCCATTTCCACTGGTATCAGTCTTGAACGACTCAACCAGAAATATTAAGCTGTGAATAAGACAAATCTGTTCTTGGTTTATTATTTCTTTATTTTAACAATGCTTCTTGGCAAAATATCTTCTATTGCTGAAAAGCCAAATCAGTCCCATTTTCAAGGAGGCATAATCCAGCTGCCTCCAGAAAATCTAGCTGCTTTTCAGTAAACATGCAGGGCTTGAGCCCATGTTCCAAACCCCTAACCCCGCCCCGGGGCAAGGAAGTCACTGGTTCTGCATTCACATTAAACATTATATTGAAGCATCAGCTGGTTGGTGCAAATCTTCTCCCCCTGACCCTGGGCAGTCTCTTTGTGCTTTAATACTCAAATCATCACTAACCTCATAAGTGTAAAGCCATGTATTGGTCAGTAAAAAGATAATGTTACCACTGAATCCCTTTTTTCACCCTTTGCCGGTTGATTATCCGGTGAGAAGCAAAGAAAAATGCAGGCTGGTGGAAGAACCCCCCAGGGAAATATCAGAATCCAACCTGAGAGATGAAAATGGAGAGGGAGAGAGATGAGGTGAGAGACAGTAAATGGCAGTGAATGAGAAAGGCAGAGGTGTGAGATAAGAAGACAGATTCAAGGAGCAAATGGATGGATGAAAAAGAAGAGAAGGAAGGGAAGGAGGAGGAGAGGTGAGCGGTGATGACCAGGCGCAGAAATTACATTTTGATGGAGGCAAATTGAATCAGGTTTGTGATGAAGGCCGCGGGCAGAGTGGCAGATTGAGACGGTCATGTCAGCACACAAAGATTACTGCCACCTGTGTGATGCGATGATTGCCTTCCTCCACCTTCTTCAAATGTTGCACCAGGATATTTTCTCTGACACTGTGACAGAAACTCCACCTATCATCAGGTTGAACACACACACACACACACACACACACACACACACGCACGCACACACACACGCACGCACGCACGCACACACACACACACACACACACACACACACACACACACCTTAAGAGCACAGACAGAAACTTGGGAACAGAGAGGTGTCAAGGACAGGTATGTGAAATTGTTGGGATTTTCAGCTGAAACGGCATCAGGCTGCACTAACAGGATTACTGTTACAAGTGGGGAAAAATAAAGCCAGTGCATGACTGTCTGAGAAAACTTGCTGCTCTGAGTCTGAGACGTGAGAAAAAAAATGAAAGTCACATTGAAGAAATTCTGTGCTTCACATTTATCAGAAACAGCTTAAAACAGAAAACGCATCTTCCTGGATGAACACATAATCTGCTTTTAATTTACACATCAAGGCTAGATAATGTCTCATGGTGGATGAAAACAACAGATTGCGTGTTCCACCGGAATCATTTCCATTTTGTCAGCTTGCTATTGTCACTCATGGCTCACATGGACTTCCTTCTGTCACGTAGCTTCTCTGTTACAGCCTCAAGCAGGTTGTGATTTACAGTCACATGGACTCGTTTAGTAAAAAAGCTTCAAACACCTAAATCAACAGAATAGTTTAGATTTTGGTATAAAAATGACAAGAATATATTAGACCCACTCCAATGAAAATTGTGCTTTTTCTGTTTTTAACATGTTGCTGAGACATTTTCTTATGCTACAGGACATATCCAAAGAAATTTAAGCTCAAAATTGCATTTCTGAGTATTTCTGCATTCAAATCTCTGTGAATCAGTAGCAGACAAAAAATGCAGCCTAAAACTGACTGACTTTGTGATGTCACAAAGCCACTGGGCGGAGCACAAACTCCACTCCGCTCTGCCCCCTCAGGCTCTGAGGAGTAGAGAAGAAGATGGAGGATCAACACTTATGTGCTGTAGCAGGATGCAATATTTAGAAGAGCGATAGTGAAAGTAGCTTTCACACTTCACCAAAATCCTTTTCTGTTAGACAAAAATGAATTAATTTCCTCAGGGACATTAAAAAACATGCATTGGTTTGCAGTCAGCATTTCAGTGAAGACTGCTTTACCAACTGGCAGGAGAAACAAATGGGCTTTGCTTCTAAATGACTTTTGAAGCCAGATGCAGAGTCTTCCATTAAGACACCATCTGTCAGGAGTTAATTCAACCATCGGCCTGTTTGCTAGCATTACATCAGCTGATGTAATGCTAGCAGCCAATGCTGCACGCTGCTGTGTTAAAGAGAGATTATATTGTAGTGTAATGCGCTTGACGGAAGCTTTTTTTAATTTGTGTTTAATTTAATTCTACAGCTGGGTCAGATGCACACACAAAAGCTGTTGCACGTTATACCGCAAGTGGCGCTAATTCCACCTGTTTTCCCATCATATCAGTTATTTACCGGGCAGTAACGCCAGTGATTCATGCTGAAGCATTTTATAAGTTAGTAAAAAAAAAATTTTTTATTTTATTTTGTTTAAATATAAGTTCCTGACAAAGTCAAAAAGTCTTGATGCAGTAAACAAATTTATGTAGTACTTTATGCATTCTAAACCTAAAAATGGATCAGTGCTGACCCTAACACCACAGGAAGTTTAAGAAAGTTAGCTCGGTTCTGGGCTGCCCACTGGATTCTGTTGAGGACGTGTGAAAGGAGGATGTTGGTGAAGCTGTCCTCATTCTTGGAAAACCCCTCCCACCCACTGTATTCCCCTGTGGAGGCCATGGACAGCTCCTTTAGTGGCAGACTGAGACATCCAAGATGTAAAACAGAACGCTACCGTAGGTCCTTCATTCCCACTGCAGTAAGAGTGTAGAACTCCTCTGCTTAACTGTTACTGGTGTAGCGTTAGGGCTATAGCCATATATTTAGAAAATGATCAATGAGATGTAATGACCCATATAAACATGAATTATCGATCTTATTGATCTTTGAATGTTAATTTAACATTACTCTAGGTTCTTTTACCATAAGTGATCCGCACACTTCAGAATAATTCAGACAGAGTCAAGAGAATAGTTATAAAAGTAAATGTAATACTATATTTCTTAATCAATGATGACACAGGGACAAATTATGATGAATGATGGTTAAAGCAAGATACTGAGACCATTAATGAAGTAAGCTAGATGTTATGTAGCTGAATCTACATTAAGAGTCTGAGAATCTCATGAAGTCTGGGTTAAATCAATCTGTATGCTTTAACAAATTATCAAACTAATAAAGACCATTTGACACCAGATTGCAGTAAGTCTACTACATCTTGTGGGAGGATGCCCAGTTTGATCCAGGGGGTCAGAGAGAGGTCAGTACAGACCAGCTGTCGGTGGCTCGGACCTCTTAAGGTATTGCGACCGTAGCTTTAGCCCCGAATACGTCACCGTCTGGTCAGAGTACCTCCCAGGTGACCGCATGCAGCTGGTGGATGTGTTTGCCTCAGAGGCAGCTTGTAAAAATTATTGACCTCTGGGTCAAAAAGAGAGGAGATGGTTCCTTTTGTGAGCTTTGCTTTTCTTAGATGAACTCCGTGGAAGGAGTGAGACTTGCAGGACTGCAGGCAAGGCGGTGAACAACTGAATTGTTCCGGGAAGCCGTAGTTTTATCACTTCACATGTTTATGAATTTGGACGAATCAAATTTGGACAACTTAGAGTGGGCGTTATCAAACACACCTCAGACACTAGGTCATCCCAAACACTTAAGATGACTCATCCTTAATGTGGTGTAATTTAAGATATGAAACACATTCTGACAGGAATAAGTATTCATTTTACCTCCATCATTCCTTCTTATGATTATTAGACACATTATTCAAATATTAGACATCCATCTATTGTTAATTCAACAAGTATGATTATACCTATAAAGTCTTTCATGAGGCAGGAAAGATAAACTTTATTCAAGAAAGAAAGATAGAAACGTTTCGCGTCATCATCCTGGCGTCGTGATGTCTTGATGATATGCTGCAGGATAAGTTAGGGACTATTCGGAACAAGGTTAGACGATATCAGAGTGCCTTGGCAGCCTTGACATGACCTGTAAGTTAAAAGTGTAACTTAGTTCATTTAGGATGAAAAATCATGGCCTCCATGAGGCTACACTGGCATTATCTTGTTACACGCTAACATCAGTGCTATATTCAGTACGTGTTCAATACCAGAATGCACATTTGTATATAGTTGGGTGCAATTGTTTGGGCAGCCTTGTTAATCTTCATGATTTATACAGGAACATCATGAAGATTAACAAGGTTGCCTAAACTTTTGCATCCCACTGTATCTGAGTCTTTTATGCTGTTTCTTCTTGGAAACCCAACTTTCTATTTTTATTAATGTTTTAATTGCTGAAGGTTCCAATAATAGCCTACTGCCTTTGTGTATTTATCTGTATTATTTTTCCCTATTTTCTAAGTGTATGTGCTGCTTAACGAGTGAATTTCCTCACTGTGGGATCAATAAAGTCTATTCTATTCTATTGCTACTGGGAGTTAAAGAAACATGACTTCATAGAGTTCAGTTTTCAGTCTGGAAAACTGGGTTCAAACTCTCTAGGGTTGTTTGTCTTTTCTGTTTGTGAGGAACAAACTGAGTCGTGTGAAGGAGGAACATATTTGTGTTGAACACATTCATTCATTCACATCCAACCAAGAGTCTGTCAAACTAATCAAGTTTGCAGACGACACCACCGTCATTGGACTCATCTCTGATGGGGATGAGTCTGCCTACAGAATGTCTGCCTGTTCTAATGGCAGAACGGCTGGTGTCCTGGTGCAGCCACAACAACCTGGTGCTAAACGCTCGGAAGACAGCTGAGGTTGTTGTTGACTTCAGGAAGAACACAGCCTCCCTCCCCCCATAACCCTGTCTGAAACGCCCATCACGATGGTGGACTCATGTCGCTTCCTGGGCTCCACCATCACCTCCATCATAAAAAAGGCCCAGCAGAGGATGTACTTCCTGAGGCAGCTGAAGAAATTCAACCTGCCAGCACAGTGGATGAGGCAGTTCTACACCACAGTCATCGAGTCCATCCTCACCTCCTCAATCACCGTGTGGTACGCTGGAGCCACCACCAGAGACAAGAAGAGTCTGCAGCGTGTTGTACGCTCTGCTGTCGGTCATTGGCTGCAAACTCCCCTCCATACAGGACCTGTACACCTCCAGGACATTGAGGCGTGCAGGTCGGCTCACAGCTGACCCAACTCACCCTGGACACTGTAGCTGTAGCTGCTTCTTTAATTATTGCCACTTTTTATATTAATTATTTTATCATGAGTATATTATTACATCCTATATTTGCTTATCTCTTATTTTTTATCCTTTTTGCACCAAGTACCACAGCAATTTCCTAATGTTGTGATTTCTCGCACACATGGCAATAAAACCATTCTGATTCTTCTGATTCTGCTGTATTACTGTCAACAAGACAAGTCTCTGTTCTGTGAAGACACTATTACCCAGATCGTTGTTTGTTTGATCTGGTTGCAGCATTTTGTGATAGACACCTTTAATTTGACCTTTGTGTGAGCTGGCCACACCCACACCCACCATGAGGGGCCCATCTTTTATTTACAAGCTGTTTTATTTGAGGAGATGCCCATTTTTTGTGAAACATTTTATTTCATATAGAGGGAGATGAGAAACACATTTGTGAAATTAATTTTCCTCTCCACAGCACCATCTGCATTCATCAGAGGCAACAACAAACACTAGTTTTGTTTCTGCTGTAAGACTGAATCCAGTGCAGCTATATTTACAGCAGCCATATTTTATGCTCCATAAAAAAAGGCGTAAAGATGAAACTAGGGCAGCCCACGGTGAAAGAGACTCTTGCAACCTGAAGCAATGCTCTCTAAAGCCCTTGATGTTAATAATAACTTCAAGAACCTGCATAAATTGTTTCCTAACGCCACATTATACTGTGAAAAGTTAAGAACCTGGTTAATTTTTGCACAGTACGTTAGTGAACATGGGTGTAATCACAAGACTTGATCTTTTCTTAATTGAGTTTTCAAACACACATATGAGACATAATGATTTATGGCTGCAGCAAGACCACTGCTTAGTATGCAAACATCACCAATGGGATGCATGGGGTGCATCACACACCTGGCTGTCATCTAAATTCAGAGATTCAGAGAACACACGCTGAAAATCCAAGATTTTTTTAAACACAATTTAGGATAAATCTGATGCAACAAATCAGTTCAGACAATCAAGAGCAGCTACTTTTAAAACATTGAAATATATTTTTAAATATTCAGGAAAGTGGAAGAGACGACTTCCATCTTCCACAGAGGTTGAGTTGGAATCTGAAGACCGTGAGTGCCCGTAGATCGCTGTGATGAATAATTGACTAGAGGGAAATCAGGAACTCTTTAATGAAACCAGGCTGTTAAAGCACAGCGGTGGAGGAATATTCAATAATTTACTAATCTACTTTCATTCATACTTGCACAGATTTCTACAGAGGATCAAATCCAGGCTGAGCAACGTTATATGTATATATATGTATATTATATGTAAATATTATAACCCACTCACCTCAGCTACTGACTCATCACCATACTCACCCACACTATGAAGAAACTTCTCAATTTACAATGTGTTCTTTCTTTTTACATATTTTGTACAAACTATCAATGAAACAAGAAACGCTAAGTTTTCTTCACATTCACATCACTGATTATTTAACAGAATCATGAGGAAAATGACATGAAATAAAAACATTTTATGCCAGATTTTTATACTAAAACATTTTATGTTGACAAATTAAGACATTATACTCATTTTAGAATAAATATTATTAGGGGTGCACGATAGATCGGCCTCGATCTCAGGTTTTTCTCAAGATCAGTGATCGGCCAAAAATTGCATTTGGTGCACCCCTAATAATATGTGTAATCTCACACAATTCAGCAAGATATTGCATAATCTGTGTCTCTCTCAGTGAGACAACAAGATTTTGTTGTGGGGGAATTCCGCCATTCTTTTGGTGTTGGGAGTTTAGTAAAAGCGATTTTAAAGCAGCATGATCAGTGCTTATTTTCTTTTGCTTCCATTCTGCTCTTCTAATTTAACTAATGTCATTTCGTTCTGAGTTACAACCAGTCAGCAAGGTTTAACCTAAAGTTCTGCTCAGCTGCTCCACTGGGCCATTTCGAGTACCTACTTCTGATCAGGTACTCCGAAGGTTCCTGAAAATAGCTCGGTAAATGGCCCGTTCGGCCGGCATGGTGAATTGGAGACACGTGCATGCCGGGAAGTTCTGGTAAAATTACCCTGAAGTTCCGACAGTGGAAACATGGCCAAAGACGTTATTTTTTGTATCTCTAAAAAGCCACGTCATCCTTTATGTTTGACTCTAATATTGGGTAAAGAAGGCTAGAGGCTAACGTTGAGCTAACAATTCTAACGGTTAATTAGAAGCAAATAGTCGGCTCTAGAAATATCTCAAGCTACCTTTTCAATTACCAACAACTGAATGCTACAGTGCATTGTATTTATCTACTTATCAACCTAGTGTGTATGACTCATCTTCACTTGTCATCTAGAATCTTGCACTGATCTGTGACTGGCAACTATCATCAAACTCATGAACGGGAGGGGGGAGTCATTTGTTTTGAAACATGGACTGCAGTACCCAGAATTGAGTATAGGATGTCATCCTTACTTCATTCTCACTTATTGCACCCAGAGGTTCTTCAATCATATTTTTAATACATTTGCAGTCTCTAGTAGGAATGAATGCATTGTAAGTCATACTATGGGATAAAGAAGCTCCAGTGCACTTGTTTGAGGACTTATGGCACTGACACACTAGCATCAGCTCTACATGGCCTAGATAGGGTAAGAACTGTTCACATCCGGGTAGCCTGGTAATTTTCCATGCGCAACCAGACATATTTTCAACCCTCTTCCCAAGGCAGTCTGCCTCGGTCTGAAACCAGTCCAACACAACCACTGCCGACTGATTGGCCGACTCAAATGCATGCCTTCCATTAGGGGGTGCCTCCGATTAGCGAATAGAATCAGCCAGTGGGGGCTTCCCACATGCAGCTTCATTATCATTCTGGATGCTGAGGAGTTAATGAGCCTCTGACTGAAGCTGTTTGTCTCTGTCTATCTGGAGCACACACACACACACACGCGCACACACACACACACACACACACACACACACAGTGCTGCCAGCAAAGCAAGATGCAATGTCAGTCTTAAAGCAAGACTGCTCAGGCCGCCTTTGTGTAATAAGGAAGACACCTTGGACTTCTCTGCACTCTTTTGCCCCGCCCACATGCTCGGAGATGCGCTCATGGCATCACTGATATCTTCGCGCCAATTTTTCATGAAAGTATTGGAGACCACACATGTGCTCAATTACGTCCGCACTCCTAAGGCAGTGTGAAACGAATGCGGACAGGCTGGTGCGGGCGGAGTGGAGTGGAGCCGATGCTAGTGTGTAAATGGCTTTAGAAGTCAGCTAGAGGAGAAAGTAGCTTCAGACAACAGGATTTGGAGTCTTGTTTCCTGATATTTGGACATCCCACCTCGATATGGCTAAAGCCTAATTTGCTTCTCCATCAGCTCCGCGAGGGAGAGACGTATGGGATGCCAAGTGTAAATAGATGGTGCAAAATATTTTGCAGACATTTTTTGATATTTAGCTAATTTTTCCTACATTTAGCAGCTTTCACCACATTAAAAATTATGTTTAAATGTCACATAATTTCATCTAATCTAAATGTTAAATCTAAATCAGAATGTTAAATCTAAATGCTAAATCTAAACCTAAATCTAAATGCTAAGCGTAAATGTTAAATCTAAATGTAAATCCAAATGTTAAATCTAAATCTAAATGTTAAATGTATACGTTAAATCTAAATCTAAATGTTAGGTCTAAATCTAAATGTAAATGTTAAATGTAAATGTATAAATTACACCTAAATGTTAAATCTAAATCTTAAATGCTAAACGTAAATGTTAAATCTAAATGTAAAAGTTAAATCTAAATCTAAAACTAAGTGTTAAATCTAAATGTTAAATGTAAATGTTTAATATAGTCTAAATCTAAATTTAAATGTTAAATCTAAATGTAAAAGTTAAATGTAAAAGTTAAATATATATCTAAATGTTTAATCTAAATCTAAATGTTAAACCTAAATTCAAACGTTAAATGTAGGCTATATCAAAATGTTAAATCTGTGAGCTAAATCTTTCAGTTATATGCAAATTAGCCATGTGTGGGCACGCCCACAACAAAGGTTGGCCAATTGCGCTCACTTTCACTCCACTTTCTTTCATGCTGGACACTGGCTGTGCTGCACTACATTGAACATCTTAGCAACGGTAATAGCACATTTCTATATCAGTTATAATACATTTGTAGAGTAAACTACTTGTTTTGATCGTATTGTCAATTCTTTCTCTGTTAGGATCTGGTAATAGGTTGTAATGACCAGTGAAAACTGAAGATAGGACAGACATGGCTCACTCCAGGCAGGAGAAATTGAACATGTCATCATGGCAGGTGTCCGAGTGGCTCTTCAGAGCGTGCTTCCTCATGCATCGCGCCTTGCAGTTCCTGGTGGTTTTCCACTCAGTTAGCCTATATACCTGGAATAAAGTTGCTATAAACCAAGCTAAGCTAACTAGCTAACAACTGTGTTGCAGAAGCCTGCTTCAAAAAAATAATTGCACCACTTTCTTGCAAACCTGAGCTGGCTTCAGGGAGCCTTTGGTCATTCATAAGTGGCCAGCCTGTGCTGGTAATGTGGTGCAATCATGTGTTGTTAGCACATAGTTGTTAGCTAGTTAGCATGTTCAATTTCTTCTGCCTGGAGCGAGCCAGCAGCCATGTCTGCCTCTCTTCACGTTTGATTGGTCATTACAGCCTATTACCAGATACTAGCAGTGAAAGAATTGACAACACGATCATTGTATTATAACTGATATAGAAATGTGCTCTTTCAGTTACTAAGATGCCCAATGTAGCGCAGCACAGCCAGTGTCCAGCATGAAAAAAGTGGGGTGAAAGTAAGCACAATTGGCCAACCTTTGTTGTGGGCGCACCCACACAAGGCTAATTTGCATATAACTGAAAGATTTAGCTCACAGATTTAGATTCAACATTTAGGTTTAGATTTAACATTTAGGTATAGATTTAACATTTAGATTTAGATTTAACTTTTACATTTATATTAAACATTTACATTTAGATATAAGATTTACACTTAGCATTTATATTTAGGTTTAGATTTAACATTTAGATTTAGATTTAACATTTAGATTTAGATTTAACATTTAGGTTTAGATTTAACGTTTAGATTTGGATTAAATGTTTAGATTTAGATTTAACGTTTAGATTTAGATTTAACATTTAGGTTTAGATTTAACATTTAGATTTGGATTAAATGTTTAGATTTAGATTTAACGTTTAGATTTAGATTTAACATTTAGGTTTAGATTTAACATTTAGGTTTAGATTTAACGTTTAGATTTTATGTTTAGATTTAGATTTAACGTTTAGATTTAGATTTAACGTTTAGGTTTAGATTTAACATTTAGATTTAGATTTAACATTCTGATTTAGATTTAACATTTAAGTTTAGAAATAACATTTAGATTATCTGAAATATGTGACATTTAAGCATTATTTTAAATGTGATAAAAGTTGCTAAATGTAGGAAAAATTAGCTAAATATAAAAAAAATGTCTGCTAAATAATTTGGACCAGCAATTTACACTTGGCATCCCATATAGACGCACACACATTGATGAAAACGTTTTGCCTTTGGACTTGTTCATCACCTGGGGAGAGTTGCAAAGCAATTCCCCGCCAGGACAACAAAGGGCGTAACGCTCTTCTGGGGTATCCAAGATAATGCATTAACTATTGTGTTTCTATTGTGTTTTTTGTATTTCAGAGACTTTTTAACATGGACAAACTTGTCCCTCATTCTCCTCTATCTCTTCATGTGCTCACCACCTCTAAACCTTTCTTTCTATTTGTTGGATTGTCAGAGGACCCGGTCGAAAACGAGATGCTACATCTCAAGCGGTCAATCCTCTTAAAAAATAAGTTTATAAATAAATAAATAAACCCACGTTTCCCATCAGTTCCGTCCATGAATAAAACGCTTGCTGCGTATCTTTACTGTATACTCCTCCAGTCACGGGTGAATAAACGTTTCCACGAGGTATTCTCCCCGTGTCTGCTGCTAGATATCTTCGGCTCTCTTTTTATTTTTTTTTGAGGGGTAATGGCGGTGATGTTGACAAATTTAAAGTAAGCGGCCTCCTGCCCAATCACAAGCTTGCATTCTCAGTCTCATTTGACGAATGTTTAGAAAAGTGGGCTCGACTCTGTCCGTCCTTGCGAGCCTGTTGGAGAGCCCTCGCAATGGCGTTGCATGTCTCTGTACCAACGCAGACAGAGAAGCATAAATTAGGCTTAAAAGCAACACGACTCTACCACTGACTCTACTGGCTTTGCAACATTGATGTTTTATCTCCACAAATAACACAAGCCTGGAGGAGTTCTGCTGTGTGGTGGAGTTGCTAATAATAATGGTTAGCTTCTACTAGTCGAGACGTTCTCTGCTGTTTCCTGGACGCTAAACCAACAACAGCCTTCCCCGTCGTGAGTCAAGATGAGTCCATGAATGTTAAGTGACAGTGTGACGTAGATCTGTCAGGATTTTCTAATCCTAGAGTTTCACCCTCTATTTTCTATCAGAAGCTAATGCAGGAGATAGGTGTAGGAGACTATTTTCATGTTCAGCCTGCATGAAAACTCAGAGTGACTGATCATTTTCAAAAAGAATGAGTAAAAAATGGTTTCTCTGTGACGGACCTCTTTATGCTTTTATTGGCATTATCCTTTTTCTTCGTGCTTTCAATTAGAATTTGATTAAATCTACAGTGTGAATTTATCTCATGCACACACAAAAAACAGTTGGGTTATTTCTTCAACCCAATTATTGGGTTATTCATATTGGGTTGTTTTTCTGGGTTATAATTTCAGAGCTGTACCCATATCTTGGGTTATAGGGTATATTTTAACCCAATTTCTGGGTTATTCTACTGGAATATTTGTCTACGAGTAGGTTAACCCAATAATTGGGTTAAGTTCCCACTCCACTCCAGCTTGCCAAACAATGAGAAAACCGGAAAAGGAGGAGGCTTAGGCGGGAAACAAAAAAGTAGCCAGCGCTTTTTTCTCCTAGTTTTTTCCCGTGTGTTCTTCACATTGCTGTGCCTTCCATTCGTCTTCGCTGTCATTCCTTCCAAGGTAAGAGTTTTATATTTGAATCTAAGGTCAAACTGCTTCTATTGTCANCAGTTCCAACCATCGACCGGAGGCGTCGAAAGTCGGCTCGCTTCTCAGATACAGGATCACGTCTCCGCGACGGAGCTGGTGCCACGGTGCCGTCGCGAGGCAGGACAGCTGGTCCGTTCGCAGTTTCAGGCAGTCGCCTCTCATCACGCACGCTATGAAGGTCTCCGTGACGGCCGAGTCGCAAGGGGAGCGCATGCTTTTGAACGCGGCCAACCCTCTGACTTTCACCGACACGGAGGAGAGTTCGTTCCTGCCGTCTAGAGTGTGAGTCAGAGCCACGTACGTCTTCTTGGCCACGTGGCAATAGACGGAACAGCTGTTTTCGTACTCCAGTTTGACCCTCCTGTTTTCGACGAAGGGCTCGGTGACGTCCATCGGCTTATCCGACCCGGGCACGCGGGCGAGGTACACCGGGTACCCTTGCTTCGTGAGACGGCCCTCGGGATCTCTGCACACCTTTTGGTGCGCGTTGCCGCGTCCCACCACGTACATGCGCTCGAGCACGTCTTCCACTAAAGCCGTGTGCACATAGTCCAGGAAGTCGGGCACCTGCTGTCCCGCGCGCTTAAACTTGGCTCCCACGGCCTCGCGAGCTTCCCGCTCGAAGCGGTCGAGGGAGGCCCTCAATTCTTCGGGGCTCGGCGACAGTGACGCGAGGCGGTTTACCTCCACGTCCCCGCTCACGTCCGCTTCGACGGTGTCGCGTGGCCCGTAGCCAACCGCGACCATCACGCTGTCTGTGTCCCCGTAAATCACGGGGCACTCGTTTCGATAGAAGACGGACACGCAGGCGTTCACCACGGCAATCTGCCGCCTCCCGTGGGCAGCTATGAGCGGGCCGCACGGCCGTGGAGCCGTCCCGTAGAACGAGTTCGCCAGCACTTTGCACTCTCCCTCTTGCATCTTGTAGTAGACCCGGTCGGCGTCGGGGAGGACTGGGTTCTTGAGCTTGTTCTTAAATTCGGCTCGCTGATTGAGGTAGTGTTCGACGGAGGACGCGAACACGCCAGGGGCGCGCACGAAAGAGCCGCTGGCCTCGTCGTACTTGAGGACTAGAGACGCGTACTCGAACCCTTCGGCCTCCCAGCTGTAGAGCACCCAACCCGAGAGGTCGTGCAGAAACTTTACCGGAGGCCACGGCACCGTGGTCTCCGGCGAAATGTTGAGCGCGCACATGATGGAAGGATACATGCTGGAAAAGTCGAACGACAGCTCCAGGCCCATGCCCGGCCCGGAGTAGTGCAGGCCCGTGAGGGGATCGCACACGGCCCCGCCTTTCCACGCCTCGCCCTCTCCGCATTCGGCTTGGGGGTCCCAACGAGAGCGAGCCGGGTGCTGCGCGCCGGCCGGGCCGGCTCGGACTCTGAGAGTGTCGATCGTGAACTTCAGCTGGGGCATCTGGACCGAGTGAATGCTCTGCACGAAGCCCCCGAAGTTGTCGCTTCTCCCGTGCACGATCACGTCCACGTTGAGAGTCGTCCTGCATCGGTGGAAGAGAGCCGACACGGGTCTGAGGACTTTGGCCAGCCTGGCGCAGAGCTGCGAATCGACCAAGTTGTACACGAGCACGGCGAACAGGCTTTTGCCGCCGCGTTTGATCATGCCGTCCATTTTCTCGTAGCCCACGTCCGCGAGCTTCTTGAGCTTCCTCGGGTCCTTCGGGGGCTTCCCGTGCAGCTCTCTGGCTTTGGCGATGACGAAAGGCGCCACGTCGTTCAGCTTCATGCTAGTGCAGGCGAACTTGACCTCTCTGGTGCCGGCCATCCTGTACAAATCTATCACGTTCATGCCGCAGCCGTTCATTTTGAAGTGACCGAGCTTGGCCTTGTCTTTGTTGAAGCCGTCGACGTGACGGGCCACCTCGCAGAGCGCGCGCTCCGTCGGCGAGGAGCCCTTGGACAGCGCGGAGCCCACGTTCTTGATCATCTCTTTGTACATTTCCAAGTATCGCACGTTTTCGAACTGGAAGAAGGGGACGCCGTCCTCGCAGAGGGCCGCCTTCACGAAGAGTCCGTGCCAGGCTCGCAGGAGAGCCGAACACCGCTTCCGAACAGAGGCGTCCGAGCGCTTGTCGGCGTAGGTGGACTCTGCGTAAAAGCGCACGCGCTGATCTAGCACTCTCACGTCAAACTCGGCGTTGTACACGTACAGGAGTTCGATCCCGTAGCGGTCCAGCAGTTCCACGGTTTTCTCCAGCAGCGCCAGCTCCCCGGAGCACGCGTAAAACTTGATCCTGGCCACGTCGTCGACGCCCGCGTCCCGGGCCAGTTCCGGGTCCGCTTCGGGGTGCCGCCCTCGCTCGACTTTGTCCTTGTTGTACAGAACCATCAGCTTTTTCCTGTGATGACCCGCCGACGGCTTGGGCAGGTGGGAGTTCAGGATCACGATCGAAACGCACGTTATCTCGTGCTGCTGGCCAGGCATGTCCGGAGCCAAAGCCGGAATGGACACGCGTGCGCTCTGCGCGCACGACCGTTGTTCCCGTCGAGCGTTCAGCGCCCGCACCAGCCTGTCTCGGTACTCCGCGACGTCGGACGTCGTGCGCTCCGTGCAGTGGGGGAACCTGTAGGCGAACAGCTCGCATCTCAGGGACGGATCGCGGAACGACTTGTCGAACACGGTCTCGATGTCCAAACACGCGGCCTTGTAAAAGTAATCGGCGTGCTGGCCGTCGAAGCGCTTAGCCTCCGCTTCGGATTTCTGGTGGTCGTAGACTAGGTCCGAAGGCGACACGGTGCGATTGAGATGACGCGCGGCCACGAAGTACATCCGTCCGAACATCACGTCCGAGCACAACGCCGGAGTGTTGCCGTCTCGAGCGAGGTAATAACCTCTGTCTGGACAGAAGTCTCCGAACGTGAGCGCCCCCCTGACGTTCTTCGTGTAACTCGTGGCTATAGCTATAGATTTGAGCGGGAACACCGCCGCCTTTATTGTCCGCGTGATGTCCTGATGGAGAACGTTCAAGCGCACCGGTTTGGAGGCGAAATGCTTAGACCAGGCCGCCTTCACGGTGGCCCACGTCTCCTCGTCCTCTCCGTCGCTCAGCTCTAGGTCGTAACCTACGACGGGGGCGATTCCCGTGATCTTCAAGTTCACCGTGGCGTACCTGCTCACGCTCTGACCCTGCAACACCAGTGCCCTGCACAGGAGGGCCTCCTCCTCTCTGTGGAAGAAAACCGTTTTGATCAGCACCCCGACCAGATGGGGTTCTCGAGTAAGATCGACGCTTCTCCTCTCGGGGTACACGTCCTGAAAGTAGGAGACGAAAGGCATAGCCCCTTCCATTGTTCTCTCTTGACCTAAGGAGCTCTTCCTTCCTTACTTCCTTCCCCCGCCCAACTGCAAAATCCACATCAAGTGGCAGCAGACTAGTCGAGAGTGATACAAACAAGGACCCGTGTCTTCTTATGCGAAGGCTCCGACCCACCTGAGCTCCGTCTACGACCCCCAAATTAAATCAAACCAACACCCAACCCGGTCCTCTCCCAGACCGGTCGGTGTTGCGGTGGTGGTAGTAGTAGTAATAGAAGTGGGCTCAGCACAGACTCTGCACGAAGCTCAATGTACACAGTGAAATTTGCTGCCATCCATCTGCCTGTGCCTACATTTGGTTCTGTGTGTGTGTGTGTGTGTGTGTGTGCGTGTGTGTGCGTGTGTGTGTGTGTGTATGTGCGTGTGTGTGTGTGCGTGTGTGCGTGTGTAATGGTGTCATGTTTATCTGACTCACTCCGGTTTTCCCTTCTCGTGTTTTTACTTTTCTCGCCAACAGATAATCACTGTCGGGTTGGAGCATGACGAGCAACAGAAACAGAAACCTTTTCGGACCGGGCCTGCTCACCCTACCTCACATAGAGCACGACACAGCTGTGATCGAGAAGGTCAAAGTGCCTCGTGAGAGGAGGGCGTTTTTTTTGACGGTCGAAACAAAAGCGCTCCACGACAAGTCGTCGGACGAGCTGTCGTTCAGCGCTCTGTCTCCAGAGGACAGGGCCACGTTTCAGTTGCTCTTGTACCTCACGTATTGTTGCAAGGGAGAAGTGCTGCAGGTGACTCTCGAAAATCCCGACTTTTCGTACATGTCCCCTCCGATCAGAGAGGACTTTGCCCACGGACGTATGTTCTGTTTCGTGTTGAACATGGACCGCCGAGAACACGAGGAAGGTTGCGCGCGGGTCACCCGGTCTCCCGCGCGTGACGGGCAAGAAGACGAGGCGATTTCCGGAGATCAGTTGCTCGGCCTGGCGGAAGTGGACGTGGACATGGACGTGTTCAGACGGGAGCGGGACGACTCCGACGACGACGAGGAGGACGCGCTCGAGGAGGCTTTCGGGGCATTCATGAGACTGCAGCTCGTGCGAGCGAAGGCGTCATCGCTCAACAACGCCATGATAGTCATGAGAGACGGGAAGGACGAGCTGAAGTCCATCTTCGGTTGGATCGACATACGCAAAGATTCGCTGAACTCCAGCAAGCTGGAGAAAAAAACCGTGAGGGAGCTGCAGGGCTCCATGTACACGCCCGCTTCCAGTTTGAGCCGACAGGCGGTTTCTCTGCCGGAAACCATCCGCGATCTAAACCTCAAAGCCCTGAACACATCGATAGGCAGACTCACGGACAGCGCGGGCGAAGGAGAGGGCAAGGAGCTGTTTCGATCCCTCCTGTCTAAGCTCACCTATTCGCAATGGACGGATCAGGCGGTCGTACGAACGAGTTACGACCCCGGGATGGAGAACAACGTGAGCTTCTTGAGGAGGCTGGAAACGTTCGCGCGGAAACTCGGTCGTCCCGCGGGGTCGGACGAGGTCGAGATCGAAGGACTCTTGGTGTTCAAGTACTCTCTGGAGAAACTGGTGAACAGGGAAGCTCCGGACTTGTTCGCGCGATCCCTGATACACAAGCACGTGTCTGTGTCGAAGAGCCACGTTGACGGCGCGCTCCGCGAGATTCGCAGCAAACGCAGGACGCTGGAACTGTCGTCTCTGCTCGCGCAGGGACGCTGTGGCTGCGGCACCGGCTCCGGCGAGCCGCGAGATTCCGGAGCGTGCGCCAGGCAGTGTCAAACGGCCTACTCGTGCTTTTACAACTTCGCGGACACGCATCCCTTCGTGGTGAGCAAAAACGACCACAGTCACTACTTTGCGCACCTGTATCCTCACCTGGGTAAACTCGAACGTCTGAGCAAGGAAGCTAAACTAGAGCGCGGTGGTTTTTTCGAAAACGTGGCCAATCTGGTCTTCACCGTGCTGCTCAGACACTGTTCGGGCGAACACGATTCCGTTTACCGCAATCTCAGCGAGGTGATAGATCAGAGCGCGCCCATTTCGAGCATGTCCCTGGGGCATCACGTGCCCGAAATCCACGAGGAGCTGTATCTCAACCCCTGCGAGGCGAGAGATCTGAATCCCGTCAAGGTCTACGACCGCCGTCTGGTGCGATATTTGTTCTGCGACAGCTTACAAGTGGGCAGGTTGTTTCAAGCGACCACCACGTTCAATTACATCGTCGCGAACACCGCTCCCAGGTACACCATAGAACGGATCATGCTGCTCAACGTCACCGGTCCCGGAGAAGGCAAGAGTTACGCCAACAACGTGCTCAGCTATCAGTTCCGTCGGGTGAGAGGCTGCATAGAGACGCTGACGTCTTTCACGCCGCAGGCCTTCAAGTACAAGCAGAACAGAAACGCTTGCGTGGTCATGATCGACGACGCGCACATAACCCACGAGAAGAACACCAGAGCCGTGGACAAAGAGTCCAACGTGATCCCGAACACGTTCAAGAACCTGCTGGACACCAGCGTCCTGGAGAGCGACGTCGTGACCAAGGACGCCTTGAGCGGGAAGGTCGACACTGTGAAATTTCAGGCCGTTCACAACTGCGGTTTCGTGTGGAACACCAACACCATGGGGTTCGTGAGCGACGCGTGGGCCGACCGCTGCCTGATCATGGAATCCGAGTTCCCCGAGCGCGTGGCTCGCACGCGCAGCACCAAGCAGATCCGCGACACGGTGGAGGAACGCAAGATGGATCGCGTGGCCGAGGTGTGCCTCTGCAGACAGAACCTGATCCAGTCCACCACGATGATCGCCGACTCTGAAATCATGCAGTTCGGAGCGAGGTTCGACAAAGCCAGGGACGCGTGTCTCTCCGCGCTGCACGCCACTCACGTGGTGTGCGCGAACACGGCGGGACAAAGGGTCTCCTTCTGCATAAACCAGCTGGTGTTCGCGGAGGCCATGAAGTTGGCCTGTCACTTTGTCTTCGACGTATGGATCCCGCCGTGGACCGAGATCCCGGTAGGCGGGGAGCGGACGAGCGTGAAGACGTACGCGAGGCAGCTCGACGAGAACAGACTCAGGGCTCTGGACCGACTGTCCTTTGCGCAAGTGTGTCTCGAGACCAACGCCGTCTACAAGCTCTGCGCCGCGGCGTGCTTGCCCGACATATGCCCGCGCGTCCTCGACGCGCAAGCTCGCTTCGCTCTCAAGGTGTTGGGCTACGTCTTGACCCAGACGCATGCTCAGGAACTCAAGACGAGCGCGAAGGATGACGTGTTGTGCGTTTCGGGCGTGGACGGTATGTTTTTCTCGGAGGAGGCGATACGCGGAGGTACCGACTCCGCGCACGAGATGATCATGCTGTGCTCCGCGTGTAAGGTTCCCGCTCGGGATAACAGCAAAAGCACGAGGAAATTGCACAAGCTGTGCACGTACAGGTTGGCCAACAGACGCGAGGCATCGCGCGCGAGGAGAGGCCAACCGAGCGCTCCGAAAAGAGTGTCGTCCGTAGCGGTGCCGCTCGAGACGGTCTACGACGTGCTGGCTTTGTGTGCGCCTCAGTCGCACAGGACCTTCTGGTACCGGCTGAGCTCGGCCGTGATCGAAGCGTACAAGAACGAAAGCGTGGAGGACGTGAACGCCTTCGCGCAGTGTCGCGCGGGATCGGGAGAGCAGCAGACCAACCCCAGGCTCTCGTTCTCCTTGGATTTTGACGACGATCCGGTGCAATCGCTGATACTGGAGGCGACGGCCGCCGTCTCCCCTCTGGACGAACTCGCGTTCAGCAAGACCGCGCTGGGAGGCGAGACCTTCCGGTGCTCCGCGCCTTTGCACTACGGAAGCATTCTGGTCGAGGCCCTGGGCCGCGACGCACCGGACAAGGCTCGGGACGAAAGGCACGCGAGAGAATCCAAACTGGGTCCGAGTGGCACCTTTCACGGACCCAGGCTCAGCGTG